>JBBPQT010000308.1:0-18468 GCA_038092715.1 Boletus smithii | reverse complement strand
GGTTTAAAAATTCATGAAGATCCATCAATTCTAGAGTCAATTCTTCGTTCTTGCTCAGGACTACGTTTCACATGGTTTGTCTCGGCGGACTTGAAAGAAAAGCCAGAGCTCTTAGACGAAGGGCGATCTCTCGAGCTTGAGGAAGATGGAGAATTAGTGCTTGATATTTCAACCCGTAGCATTCACCGGAGGACAACCTGGCGCGGAGCAGTCAAGTAAATCCAACAGTGGACTGCAAACCTGAGGTCGACCAAGAACCCTGGATCCTGCTATGATAGTTGATCTCAACCAGCCCATCCGTGAATCACTTTCCCTCCACCTCGATGAAAGCTCAGTACATTTCACTCGTACACCTCCACAACAGCGCTCAGTGACAACCTTCAAGCTCGCTTACAAGCTCATTCAGCACATGGCATCTCAACGTGACGAGGCGGCCCGTACTGCATGGTGTGCGGACATTGCCGCAAATTTCAAAAGACCAATTTTAGTTTGTCGGTGAATCCGGGAAGGATGACCGTACACTGTATCGCAGGTATGACCGTGCAAATCGTCCAATGTTGCACCGTTTAAACGTGGGGAGCACTGGAACTTGTCCCACCCTCACTTGACAGTTATAGGGCAGTGCGAGTTTCTTTTCTTTCTCTCATCCCCGATGACGACGCCGTCGAATCTAGATGAGGATTGTCTTCTGCGGCATCATCATCCCTCGGGTTACACCCGTACACCACCTCACGACTTCAAAGTCTTCTCGATGGAGTAAGTAAAAGTGACTTTCTGTCGAGAACCTTCGAAATTATGTCACCTGTCCATGGATGGAAGTGATTCGGTCATCACATGGATGGCTGACCGTTGATCGGAGGTCCTTTTCAAGTGAACTTCGAGTTCGCGACGGCGGTGGACTGCGGTTTCTGTGGGCGCATAGTGTTTGCCCATCATATTCGAAGTGCATGTTGATGATCGAGGCCTGTCCCCCCCACATATTCCGCTGGCCTGTCCCGTGGTACGTCTATCTGTTGAAATCGTTAGCCGTGCTACTGGTACTGTCGGTGTGCCCCTAGTGTCGCTCAGGTGAGATCCCTCACTAACTACCACTTACACTAACTACCTCGATAACGCATCCGCGTGGAAGGTGGTATTGCTTCGACTCTCTAGTCTTCCTACGGCTGACTCGTAAATGTCTGCAGGTGCTCCCTAACAAATATGGTGACACACTGAATCATCGAGACTCTGCACTAGATGGAGGTAGTCTAAACGTGCTAGGGAGAACCGATAGTGGCTCAAGCAATTTATTTTATCGGACGTGCGAGACACTGGCGTTACTACTAGTAACTAGTGTTACACAGATATATTGCTGTGAGTTCAGCGACGATGAGCGGTGCCGAGCGACGTATGTACTTGACGCCCAAATTTTAATCAGCAAAGTAGCCCGACAGACGGATTGAGGATATTGTCATGTACCACATTGTGATGTGGACGATAGTCAACGTCTTCGGGGCCTCGGCTACTAGTCTCCCCAAATCAGATCAGAACGACCTGTCCTCGACCCTGATCTCGAAAGTCTTACAAAGGCCTCGGCGGTCACATCAGCGTTGCCCGCGCAGTGCGCGGGTGCCGTTGTTCGGTGCGGTATTACACGAAGCTTTGAAATTGGCGGCGCAGGCTTCGTGAGGGCAAGACCCGGTCGATGACCAAGAAACCTGTGTTTTTGAATTCGTGCTCTTGTCATCTTTGTTTGTTCAAGGGTCTGTTTCACTGGATCTGGATGTGTGCTGATACGGTGTCCGAGTCATGGTACATGTGGGAATCGCAAAATGACATAGACCCTTCAGGCCTCAGGCCCAGGTATGGAGGGAGCAGTGTAAGATGAAACGTTTACGTTCAATTTCCTAGTACTGTACTGAAACGTTTGATACCACCATGTACAACAACAGCATGACCGACATATAACTGAAGCAACGTACAACGATGACAGTACCTCTAACTTGTCTCACTCCAAGACTCGATGCTGTCGTGGCTGTCCAAGTTCGCAGAAACGTGCGAAAGGTGACAGTTGACATCATCATGAACCAAGGTGGCGCGTTTCGAGAATTTTAATGGAATCATCCAGGATAACGCGGAAGACGTCTTGCGAACAGGTGCCTGTCGTATGTCGCATAATTGACTTGATCGGGCCTTTTGTGGTGCGCTGGGAGGGGACACGGGTAGCTGCCTTATCGGCGTCGAGGGCCGTATCTTGTGAGCCACCGATTGAATTGGTCTTATTTCTTCGCCACGCAACTGCGAGCAGCGATGTCCATGGACCACAAGTCACAAATGTGCCTCACTTGCAGGTTCGGCAACCGTTCACTCACCAGGGGAAGTGCGTCACTTGCATATATGTTTTCTCCATCACAAGGTTGAACACCATCGGTAGCCAGCAAAGCAGATTCAGGTTGATTTCGGAGCGGAGATAAGAGGTCGTCCGACGTGAGCGCAGATACGGGCCTCAGTACCTCATTGATCAGCGACGACCAGGGTCCAATTGGATTGGTGATAATGCTCAGCTTTGTCGTATTCACGTTGCTAGGCTGTATCGCGCCTGCGTCTCCAAGATAGGCTACCTCCACGTCTTCCCCGAGGGAAGGGAGTTCCTCGCTGGAAACGCCATACTCTCCCTGATCCACAGCGAAACGTGCATTCCATCCGCTTTGATCGTCCGCCGGATTGGGTATAGCATATCCAAGCGGGGACGAAGACGATACTGACTGTCTGTTCGTGTCCCTTTCTTGGAGATTCGATCGCAAGAACGGACGCCATCGGAAATCGATAGCATTGAGATCCAAGTCGTAAGACTCGGGGTGGAGAGGATCAGATAACGAAGGATCTTCTGTCGGTGAATCGAAGTAGACTGGACGAGAACAAACGAAGGTAGGTCCTGGAGTTGCATACACGTTGAGGCTATCGTCGGCACCCCCAGACACTTGAGAAATATGATTATTATAAGCATCGTGCTCCTGAAAGTCCGAGGGGGGGTCATCGTATTGAGCGAGATTTGAAAATGCACCAGCAACTTGTGGTTCGATTGCATCATCCAGACGTAAATGCGGCGGAGGTAATGCTGGATGATGCATCATGCTAGTGGCATGGAAAGTCACTTGCTGCGGGACCAAGGGTTTCTGGAATATGCCATTAGCGATTGACCTGCGAACTGGGGCGAAGCAGCCCGGGGTTGAGAACGGCAGGGCATTGGCTGGCGCCCCGAACTGCGAATTTGATAGCATTTGTTCTATAGGGATGACTGACGAAGCGCTTTCGACATTCAATGCATTGTCTGCGCGATAAGCTGCATCGGGAACTTCCTCTTGTTTGTCGGTCTCGAAGGGCGAGAAGGCAAATAGTTCTTCCTCGTGCAAAACACTCAGCAACTCCACTGGGGGAGTGTTGGACTTGGATTTCGTATTAATGCGAGGAGGTGAAAGCAATCCCCGTAAGGGATGGCCTGCTTCTAGGCTACAGAACGTGTGGGCGAGCCAATCGGGAAGTGAATTCCTTGGTTCCCTGGGAGGAGCCTATAGGTCGGAAATGGGAAAAATACTGGAGATCTTGGAGAACTAAGCGCATATACGCATACCGCAGGCTTAGGGCACCCATCGGAATCTTCCCGAGGAAGTGGAAGTGACTTGTTCATTTTCAGTACGGAAAAGTCTTTGCCTAGTTTCCCTAGGTGGATATTGCTGTAGGCGTCGACTGGGGTCTTTGGAACATCGTGGCTGCTGACGGAGGAGGTGCTGGAGGACTGTATCCTTTTTCGCGACGAGGCAGGGCTGTACGGAAGCATGTCGTTGACCGATTTGATCATTCGGTCGAAGCGCAAATTAAGGCCAGTAAATCTTCTGCGTTTCGTTGGCCGGTAATCTGAAATGTCTATAGAGAAATCGTAAGCACTAGAGTGCGACCATAGGTACGAGGGAGACCTATTCTGCTTGTTTGGGTGACGTTGGTGCTGAAATTTGGTCACGATGAGCCCGACGTGGTTAAGCGCTTGCCAATCGCGACCAACCTTGCATGTGTGTAGCGCGAAAGACTCGATGCAGAGTCGTCCAAACCTACCAGTGACGATGTGTCAGTTGTGCGGTGCGTCCTTGTGTTCATGGCCCGTGGGGAAGCGCGAAATTGAATGGTGCCTTCTCAGCACCATATGATATTTTTGTCAGTATCGGTCCGCGTGCTTGCGCGCCCGGGTGAGTGCACGCTCTAAATATTGTTCGCTTCCCGCATCTCAGGCTTTTCACTTGACGACTAGGACAACGCTCTCGGACGCCGATAGCGCGACAAGGTTTGCCCACCAGTCACACATAGCTGACCACATCCATGGGATCCGAAAAGTTTCCCCCTCTCGAGGGTGCAAGCCAACGCATTCGCCTCCCTTTGCTGTTCGGATTCAAAACCCTTCCTGAGGATAAGCTTCCTCTGCACACCCACGTCAGGGCTGTCCCCAGCTCCTGGAAGCGATCCCTCTTTGTCATTAGCTCCCTCAGCTTCCTCTTCCTGCTCGTTCGCAGCACACCTCTATCGTCGTGTCTACTTCCCACCCGTCCCCCTTCGACTACTCGCAATCCCGCTTATCTGATCACAGCGGATCACGGCGCCGTCGCGGCGGAGAACAAGCGGTGCTCGGACATCGGGGTCAACGTATTAAAGGACGGAGGGAACGCCGTCGACGCTGCCATCAGTGCTTCGCTATGCGTCGGTGTTGTCAACATGTTCTCGTGAGTCTGTTCATCGCGTCGTACAACAAGCTCGCTCACCATTCCGGTCCGGCATTGCATCAAGCTCGGGAATCTCCGGCGGCGGTTTCATGACGGTCCGTATACCGCCCAAAGAGCCCGGTGGATTCTCCGAGGTGTTTACGGTTGATTACCGGGAAACGGCGCCGGAGCTGGCGAGCAAGACGATGTATGTCAATGATTCTTCGGCTGCCAAGTACGGTGGCTTGGCCGTCGGAGTACCGGGTGAACTTCGTGGCTTCGAAGAAGCCCATCGCCGTTGGGGTCATTTGTCCTGGGATAGACTCGTTCAGCCGAGCGCCGAACTGGCTGCCGAGTGGACTGTGGACGTGGAGCTGGCCAGGAGGATCCAGGCAGGTGGTGGTCATGGAAGATCTTCTGGTTGCTGATGCATTACAGATGTATCCAGACCTCATGCTTCACAACGAAGACTGGAGTGCCGTGTTTGCCCCGGAGGGAAAGCTGCTTCTTCAAGGGGAGACTATTCGGCGCACAAACTACTCCCGTACACTCGGCATAATTGCAAACGAAGGTCCCGGCGCTTTTTACAAGGTTTGGTTCAATTTCCTCTTTCTTGGACGACGGGGACCCAATTGAATGCCAGTAATAGGGTTCCATTGCAGATTCCATCATTCGTAAAGTTCGCGAAACAGGTGGTATCCTTACACATGCGGACCTTGAGAGGTATACTGTCAAGGTCGAACGTGCGCTTCAAGGGACCTACCACGATAAGAAAGTGTACACTTCACATGCCCCTACTTCTGGGCCTGTGCTTCTTCATATGCTGAACTTGCTTGAGCGATTTGATCTGATTGGTGAAGGTCGAACGCCATTGAACGTGCACAGAATTGTTGAGGTGATGAAGTGTAAGTACATGTGTTTACTGTGAGGGTCATTACTCAAAATCCCAACCGCGACTAGTCGGATTTGCAGCACGGTAGGTTGAGGCGGAAACACGTTGTCCGCGGCCAAAACTGATCGTGCTCCAGAACCAGAATAGCGGACCTCTCTTATTACACCGGCTCCAAGGCCCGTGTTGCGGAGATCCCGACCAAGGAATTCGCTGATTCGATTGCCGTTAATCTCACTGATGTGAGAGTCTTGTGCATATTGGCTCTCCGTTGTTTTTGACGTTGCCATCAAGGACCGGACACATCCACCAGAATATTACAATCCTGAATTTGATGTTGAGACCGATCATGGTACCGTACGTATTCTGCGACATGTGGATCATGAGTGCTTAGTTTTGGATGGACAGAGTCACGTCTCGGTGGTAGACAAGGACGGCATGGCGGTCGCATTGACCACCACAGTGAATTTGGTGTTTGGTTCTCAAGTGCTCGACCCAGAAACGGGTATCATCCTGAACGACGAGGTAATAATAACCCGTGGAGTACGTTAAGAACCGCTTTTGAATCATTCCCGGGCCATATAGATGGACGATTTCTCCACGCCGGGGACTTCGAACGGGTTTGGCTTGCGACCATCCCCATGTAAGTTCCCCCACTCCAGACGGTCCATTTTTAGAGCATGACCGATTGCTGACACAGACAACTACCCTGAGCCGGGCAAGCGACCACTATCTTCCACTTCACCCACCATCCTAGAATACGCCGATGGCTCACTTTACCTGGTCACTGGTGGTTCAGGGGGATCCCAAATCTTTACTGCCATCGTCCAGACGCTATTGAACATGGATTGGGGTATGGACGCCAGCCAGGCGGTGGAATATGGACGCGTCCATGATCAGCTCTATCCAGAGCGGGTCGCTGCGGACAACGTCCTACCAACGCTGGTTATCGATGGGCTCCGGAACCGGGGGCATAACGTGGAGGGTGCGTTGAGTGATGCCTCGCGGTCGTATCACTGTTCCCACCTTTTTTTACTGATGTGCTGGGTATAGTATTGGATATCAATCGCGTCGCTGCGGTGGTCCAGACTATTGTGAGTAAAGATGGCAAGATATACGGTACGTCACGATCTCGTGTCTGCGCGAGGCTTACTTACTTGAGTTCGCAGCGGCGAGCGACTCGAGGAAAAATGGGATTGCGGCGGGATACTGATTGCTTTTGTTACCATGTGCTACGATGACCTAGTTACTAATGATTCCCGGCCACCTTGATTAGTTGTATATAACAAGGCGCGTTTCTTCCGACGGGGGCATTCGAGTCATTGCACCAACGCTGAAGGCAGGGGTATCAAAAGACGGAATGTCGGACCGAGCTCAGGAACATGCAAAGTCCAGCTGGGAGAGAGGGAGAGCAATCGATAGCTGAGTTTAAAGTCGGAGGCGAATTTCTCGGCGTGGTTTGCCACTTGGCATTGGCCCATCAAACAACTTTTTGTCTAGTGCAAGCCTACCCAATACGCGTCCCTTTCATAGCCCACTTTCCTTTTAACATGGCAGACACGGACTGGGACCTCATTTCATCCTACGCCGGACTACTCTGTCTCGCAACCGTCTCTATTTACTGCGGTGCATTCGATTCGCTACCGGTACGTCCACCACCATGTTGACAAGCATCTCGTCCGAGCGCGACTTTAGTCCACCCCACGCGATCGGATTGCCCGCAAACAGAGCTTGCTTCAGGATGACGAGGACGACGAGAGCGAGGACGTTCCTGACCGCATGACCTCCAACGACGCGTGGCTATTCCCGATTGTGAGTACATACGTGGGGGGTCGCGCCAACGCTCACTTTTTTTTTGGTTGTCTCAGGTTGGCTCGGTAGTCTTGTTTGGGATGTACGTCGTGGTCACGTACGTAGGCAAGGAATGGATCAACTGGTTGCTCGGCTGGTATTTTTCGATAGCCGGCGTTGGGAGCGTATGGAAGGTACGGCGGTGGATTGAATGCGTTTCGTTTTACTGATCCGTGGTTCAGTCCACCGTGTCATTGGCTAAACTCGTGATCGGGAGGGAGAAATGGAGGACGTTTGAGAGGAACCGGTTACTCTTGCTCAGGGGCCCACTCGGTACGTCGAGCGCGTGTGTGCACCGCTATGACGGATCTCATGCGTTATTATTTAGAAGTGATCACCCTGTCCTTTCGAACGCCGACGCTGGTGCTGTTGCCGATGGGAATGCTTCCTTCCATTCTTTACAGCTTCTCTACCAGATCCCGCAAATCTGCGTTATGGACGGACATTCTCGCGCTTTCCTTTTCGCATAATGCACTGTCGATCCTCAAACTCGATTCGTTCAAAACGGGATGCATCCTCCTGTCGGGGCTGTTCGTTTATGACGTCTATTGGGTATTTGGTACAGATGTGGTAAGCAGCAGTGTTTGAGACCAGGGTCTTGTCTCATTCTCTTTAGATGGTAAAAGTAGCCACCTCTCTTGACGTGCCCATCAAGCTTCTGTGGCCAAAATCGATGACGTTCGCCACTGAAAGAGGGTTCACCATGCTTGGACTTGGCGACGTTGTCATACCGGGCATTTTCATTGCCCTGGCACTCCGTTACGACCACGCGCGTGCAGAGAAGACGCAGAGGTCTTTCAGGAAACCTTACTTCTTCGTCACATTAACAGCATACGTCGTGGGTCTCATCGCAACGATGACAGTGATGCATACGTTTGGCAAGGCGCAACCAGCGTTACTTTACCTTAGGTAAGTGTGGTCGATAACCCCCCTTTTCCTCCCCTTTTTGCTGACAAGCTGGGTGCAATGTAGTCCGGCGTGTATTCTGTCCCTGGTCGGTATGGCGGCTATACGGGGGGAACTCGAAGATGTATGGAGGTGGTCAGATGATCCCGAACTGTCACAAGAGAAGACCGCGCAGGAAGCACCTGTGGCATCTCGGGCGTTGCCTGAAGTTCAAAACGGGAACAGTACGCCACTGCCGGAGAACGGCGCTGATGGGTGTGGTCATGTGGACACCGAGGTGACGGAAGGAGATGAAGAGGGAACGGATGATGTCAGACGGAAAAAGCGCAAGAACAGAGGGAAGAAGGCAGGAGAGAGTATACCGCCGGTGTATTGAGGAATGGCCGGGAACTAACGAGGGTTAATTGGACAGTGCTGCACATTGTTGTGGGAGCGGGTGGACTCCCATGATGGTGTATTTTGAGGGGAGGATGGTCTCACGCCTGTCGTCAGACATATTGCGAGTTGTAGTGCAAAGATGAAGATGGGGAATGAAATGGAGGTGACCCACATATGGACGGGCAATGATGCACGCGTTGGACTTGGAGGTGGAGTGGGACGATTCCCACTGCGGAGGACGGCAGGTCGGACCTGATCGTCACAAAGGTAGACAGGACTTCCCAGGCTCATATGGCTTGGATGTGAGGGCCGAAAAAGGAAATAGGAGAGATGCCACTGGTAGACATTGCAGTAGGGGAATGCCGTGATTTCATGGGACCCTGGGCAGACAGACGCATGTTAGGTCCGAAAGGAGGGGCGCAAAGGTGACTCCGAGTGTCAAGTGATGGATCTGACAAATGCTTGGGAAAAGCGAGGCGAGATACCGCAATGAGAGTACTACCGTAGTTGGATTGGATGTGTTCAGACTGGCGGTGGTGTCCAGCTGAGCGCTCCCGAGATATTGATCGGGTACCGAGGATGTTGAAGCTGAGGGGATTAAAATGACGTGATAGAAATATGAACACGTGACGTATGTCAAACATGAGATGAGTAGACCCCCGGAAACTCTTTGTGGAACATGTGAATTCTAGGGGGGTCGTCGTTCCATAAATGGTAAGGTTGCTTGGTGCCTTGCATTCGCTGTCCGCTGCCTCTTGAGCAACACAACACTTGCGTTTTAACCCCATCTTGAGGATTTACTTGTTCGTAGAGGTCACGTATGTTCATCCTTCCCTCCCTCCCTCCCTCCCTCTCATCCCCCACAGATCCAATGCATTCCCTCTCAAACGATGACTGGAACAATCTATTTTCAGCTCCTTTAACACCGACTGTCTTCGCCAACCTCGCTGCCAACGGCGTCTTCCCTCTCCCGACCTCCCTGCCTCCAGATTACAACCGCAATCTCAGGCTCGTCACCCCTCGCGATCCCCCCCAAGACTACCACAACGATCACGCCGCATGGTCTCTTCCCGCACATCACGCTCCAAGAGTTCCGTTCTCAAAACCACATCCTCCACCAAAGTATCCCCCCCACGATGGCCCCCTCCCCCAGGATCCCTCCCTCCGTCATCACAAGCCTCACCGTGTAGCCATGCCCGTGAGTCTGCGCATCCACTTGGTCACATGACTCATCTCACCCATCCTCCCAGAATTACGATCATCCCCTATCAAATCCGCCCCGTTCTCACAGACCCGATCCCGCTGCAGATGCCTCTCTCCACCCCGACCCCCTCTCAATACCTTCACTCACCTATCACCACTACAACCACCCCATCGAGCGCTCAAACGTCGGCATACCCCCTTCCTTGTGGATGTCCCCGACATCCTCTCAGCCCACCTCCCCAGCCATCTATTCCCCACTCACCCAGCTATCCATACCGCAGAATGGCGTCGGCCCTCCTGATCCTTCCTCCCTCTCCGGCCACATCCATGTCTCTCCCTCAACTACCGTGGACTCCAAGTCCGCCATCCTATCAGACCTGTTTTCTGACGATCTCTTTTGTCCATCGAGTAACGACCCAGGCCCAAGCTCCTTTGCATCACCCAGGTTATCAGGTTCTCCTGATATTCAGTCCATCTCCTTGGAATCCACCGAAACCGATCCCGACAAACTTGCGAAACAAGATCCTCTTGCAACACAGGTCTGGAAGATGTATGCGCGCACTAAAGCCAACCTCCCTCACGCACAGAGAATGGAAAACATCACCTGGCGCATGATGGCACTCGCTCTCAAAAAGAAAAAGGAGCAAGAAGAGACGCCCGCCCTCTCTCAATCTGATGTATACATCAAAACCGAAAACACCCTCTCGAGTCCTTCCCTCAGTCAACTCGTCCCATCAACTTCCCAGTCCCCTACCGAGGAAAGAGGGAGGTCCTTTGCAAAAGGCAAGACAAAGGTCCAGGTCATCGGCTTCGACGGTACCAATCAGGACAGCACAGAGGATGACGAGTACGTAACCATTTTCAACGTCCCTCTCGGTTCTCTTGATGCGATCCTGCTTCAGCGTCGAGCCAATGGACTGGCGGGCCATGAGCAGGTCGAGATCTCGAATTTCTATGGACTGGCGACCCCAGAGTCGCTCTCGCTCACGTCCTCCGCCTGTAGCCACGCAGTGTGATCAACTTGCCATGCCCAATCAGTTTGACGGTCGGTATTCCTTCCCAACTACTCAAGAGCGCCCGGACAAGTCTCCCGAACGACCTGTGCGGCGTTCGGTGGAACTTGCATCACCGCCAAGCATACGGATACCGGCTGCTTCTACCTTATCTTCCTCGCGTCCTTCTGCGACATCTTCAGGTCTCATGCGCTCCGCACTATCCGCCATATATGAAGGGAAGACGGGCCACGAGGCTTCTCCGTTTGGAAGTCCCACTCATGACAATGTCCACGTTAATCAATTTGATCATTCCTTGTCCGCACTCAACACCCCCGCCTTCCATCCATCTTCACTCCCTTCTTTCGGCCTCCATGGGCCTTTCAAGTCCCCCCTTGATGACCAATCATCAAAACCTCGTGCTTTTCCAAGACACGTTCGCAAAACTAGCTTTGATCACACTGTGAAGCGTGAAGGTTTCTTCACCGGCCCAAGTGGTAGGCATCAAGTGAACGGTAAACCATTGTCTCCGGATAGCCTCGCGGGGCAGAAGCGGCGTGCAGATACACCGCATGCAGAGAGCATACTACGTGCTGATCCGTCAAACGTTCAGGGTAATCCACGCTCAACGAAACCTCGAGAGGCGGATCAGTACGTTGGTAATGGTTCTTTTCCATCCACCACTTTTAATTTCAGTTTCCCGCCATTTGAGGGCATGTTCGACTTCACTTCGCCAGGAAGCGCAATATCACATCATGAATTCCCACAGATGCTGGAATCTGCCGAGAATGCGAGAGCATCTGATTTGCATTTCCATGATTCCGCGCCGCATTCGCTGAGTGGCCCTACTTATACGCCTTCAGTGGGCTCCCCCCCTGGCGTCGACGAGGGAATTTCCACTGCCGCAGCCGCCGCTAACGCAGCGATGGCAGAGGGCTACGTTCAACATCTGGGCGCTGCCAACTTTGCCACTGATGACAGCGTTGATTATCGCCAATTTTTTGGACACTCGTTCCCATCCTTGGATGCCGGTGTAAACCTGGGTCAAGGGCCATATACCCACGTTGATCCAACGCAGATCTTGCCCGTGGAGCACGGAGAGATGGTTTTGCAAAGCTACCACGCCAGCCCGATCAGCGACTGGGGAAATGGCCTCCCCTCGTCGACCGCCTCTCCTGAACCCTATGTCACATCCAACGCTTCAACTCCCCCGTCCGTCGAAGGCGGCAACAACACCTCCAACCTACGCGTATCCAATCGCAAGATGTCATCGACGAATCGCGTCACGCAGGGGTTGCAACGAAGGAAGTCTACGGCCAACACCACAGTCGCCGTCTCTAGGTCGGCAACGAGCACCCCTGAATTGACTACCGAGGGTAGTAGCAGTGCTACTGCCAAGGGAAGCAGCGATGATAGCGATCAACCCCCAACCTCGTGCACAAACTGCCAGACGACGAACACTCCGCTCTGGAGACGTGACCCGGATGGACAGCCCCTTTGTAAGTAGCCACATCCATCCTGGATCAACGTTTCATTGACGAGCATCCGACAGGCAATGCTTGTGGCCTTTTCTTTGTGAGTGTAACCGATGCTTTCCCTTGAATGAATTCTTATCTCTTGTGCAGAAACTGCACGGTGTCGTCCGGCCATTGTCGCTCAAGACCGATGTCATTAAGAAGAGGTGAATTCTACTGCTGTCGATCGTATTTGTATTCATCCGTATCTGCAGAAATCGGGCGTCTGGCACGCCGAATGGCAGCAACTCTCGCAAGAGCGGAGGTACCGGGCTGCCAAAGATCGCCGCATCTAGCAGACCTCGTTCCGCTACCACGAATGCTATCCCCAGCGGGATTTCCGGCATGCGTGCGACACCTACAAATCGGGGGGCGAACGCTGCTGGAACAGCAGCGGTGAAGAGACAGCGGCGGACATCGACGGGGCTACCCAGTTCGCCTATAACACGTAAAGGAAATGAAGCCACTCTCTCATTTTGACATAACGTCCAGCGACCCTTGTGGCAATGTACGTCGTCGTTAGTTATGGGGACCTGCGAGGATATATTTTCTTGGCCATCATGATGAGCTATGTAGATATTGACTGACCATAGATTATTGTCTCTCCTCTCACATTTTCTTTTCACATGCTGTATGCTGCCCTATAATTTTATTCCAGTTGTAGAGTACGACGATGTATGATTGTGACTGCGTGGGCACTTTATGCAGGGTTGCGACTAGACCAGGTCTGATTCCGAGACGTCGGCACGGGCCAGCTTGACGAACAACTTGAACGTCGACGACCCACCTTTGATCGTGAATATCACCCGCTGTCAATCTGGCATCATTTTTCAAAAATGCGACTCCCTCACCGCGTACTCCGGTGCCATCATACACGACTGGTCTCCAACCCGTAGCATCAAAGGACGTCACAACAATCAACCGGCTCTCGCGAACAGAACACGATTTTGAGCAGGTGCTGCGCACCGGAGGGACCGTTGTCATTAGAGAGAGCTTGGACGTGAACACCCTTGGCACAGTGGACACCCCTGCCAATCCCAGGCGCGAGCTTGCATCGCCTCCAGAGAAAGATCAAAGGACCATCCGCGCTGCTCAGCAGCCCCCGACACCCATCATCGTCCCGCCTACCCCTTCTCCCAACCTTGCTCCCTACTCTGCTCAACCACTCTCTTCCTCCTCCTCTAACGAAGTCTTCTATGACGCTGAAGACCCTGACATGCAGACCAAACGACGATCCATTTATCGATCTCCCGGCACCTCCAGTAGCCCAGACTTGGCTACGCTCATGCGCAAGGCAAAAGAGAGAGGTGGGGTCGTGCCGCCCACACTCGCCGCAGCGCAAAAGGAAAAGGAAAAGCGGCATGAGCCTCCTCCGCCCTTGCCGACTTCTAGTTTACGACAGCCTGTATCAAGTCGGCCACGTTCGGCGACGAACACGCCCTCGCCTATGCCACCCAAGTTGTCGATCACGGCTGCATCGTACAAGCAAGCAAAGCCACCCAAGGACCCTGTTAGCCCCAGCGGATCAGACTGGGTCATGGCCAGCCCGCGGTCGAGAACGACATCCAGGGTCGACTGTGACAAGGTGCGCCTTTTTTTGGTGGCTTGTCATTGACTCAACGTTACTTTCTTTCTTCCCAGGTGACTAAAAACTCTGTCAAGGCCAAAACGAGCGCGTTTTTGGGTAAAATGCTCGGACAGTCGACGACGCGCGATCGCTCTGTACGTCATTCAACATTTCGTCTGCGGGATTGTGTGTTGACCGTCTGGTACAGCGCACTGATGCCTCATTGTCGGGATCTTCTCCGGGAAGACCCTCGCTGTTTAATAGTTTTGTACCCCCGGTGCCGCCGTTGCCCGGAGATGTACTGTCGCCCATTACAGACGTATTCACGAGTCCACAGCCACCTCCGCAAAGTGAAAAGCCTTTGCCGCCCATACATGCCGGGCCGATGGATCGTGCTAGTAACGACTCTGACGTGAGCTCACTCGTCGTCGTTGATCCGATATCTCGGATGAAGGGGCGCACACCCTCTCCCGACGAGCGGTCCGTAGAGCGGCCTTTGACAGGCGATGGGAAATTCATTGGTCATGCAAAGCGCCGGAGTATGAGCGTCAGTGACCTCGATATATTCAAATTCAACGTGGAACCCTCTCCTGTGCCCACACTACCTCCAAAGGACCATGGCGTGCCTGGGCAAGCCTGGGAGTCGTCGTCTTCACTGCATGGAATACTGAGCGATTTCAAAGGTGTACTGTCGACGTTGGATCCTGATGCGGGACCGTCGTTGCTCGATCTTCGGGACCCATCCATGCCTGGTCGTAGAGCTGTGTCATCTCCTTTGTTCGCATCCAACAGTCAGGCACCCCGTTTGTCTCAGTTGGACGTAAAGTCCCCCATATTACCTCCTGTGCTGCCTGCCACCCCTATCGTTACCTTACCAACGGAATCGTCATCGGGGTTTGGAACAGATCAGACCAGGGATTCTCTGATTGCCGAACCGATTGTGCCCCCTCGAAAGTCCTCCCTCCGGACACCTGTTCGTTCCCGTTCGGGGTCTGGCCCGCACCAACAACAGCAAGCTATGGGGGTGAGCGGTGTTGGTTCACCGCGCGTCGGGCAGCTCAAGCATGGTTCCAGTCCGTTGCGGTACAAGGGCCACGGAACTCAGATGCCGTCCTCTTACCGCGATACCTCGAAACTCCGCGTTCATAATCATTCCACCGCGTCGACATCGGAACCTTCATTAATCCAGACCAACGACGACGCGCGTCCTTGTACGTCTTGCAAGTTTTGTTTTTCGCCTGCTGACGTGATCGAAACAGCTACAGCGTTGACGGCTGGATCGCACGAGCTCACGACGAACGATCTCGTCCTCACTCGGTTTGCGTCCAATCCGACGTTTTCGCACAAGAACAAAGGGGAGATGCAAGATCCAGAAGAGCATGGCAAGGAGTTGGCTGCGCGATGTTTTCAGGAAGACGAGGGGTTCTTGGCCAAGGACAAGATCGCCGAGTGGTTGGGTGGCCAGTACGTGTATCCTTGCTGTTTCTCGAAACACGCTTCACTCTCTCTTTGATAGTGGTTCGATCAATAAAATCGCGCTTCGATATTATATGGACTATTTCGACTTTGCGGGGTTGAGATTAGACAATGCGTTTAGGTGAGTGGCGACGTTTGGGAGGATGAATCGTCGGGGCTGACACTGGAACATGTAGACGGTTATGTTCCAAGTTATATCTCAAGGCTGAGACACAACAGGTCGATCGCATCCTTGAAGAGTTTAGCAGACGTTTCTGGGATTGTAATCCCGTCCGTCCGTATGGGAGCGCAGGTGCGTTTTATGTCGTCTTGGTTCTATTGTTTGGTGGCTCATGTGCTGTGTAACGTAGGTGTCGTCCACGCGGTCACCTACTCCCTCCTACTGTTGAACACCGACCTTCATGTGGCCGATATCACCACTCACATGTCTCGAAGCCAGTTCGTCCGGAATACCATGACTGCAATCCAGATGCAGCTTCATCCCAAACGATACGCTTCGACGACGGATCTAGACCTCGATGATGCCAGCAGCGGACGTGGTACTAATTCAGAAGGGACCGAGACCCAATCGGTGGCACGATCAAAGCGGAGTGGCAGTATTGCGAGTTGGAATAGCATCTCCAAGGACACGTTCATGTCTTCGGGGGCGATGTCTTCTGCTGGGTTATCTGCGGTACAACCGTCGTTGAACAGTAGCACCACGTCGTTCCACCACTCGCCTAGCGTGGAGTCGAAGCCGCTCAGTACTGGACCTTTGCAAGTCGTTTATGACCGTAATTGGGAGGCGGAGATGGAGGGGTTGCTCAAGGTATGCCGTTGGGCCTTTTCTTTTTGAGATTCGTTTGAGCGATTCATGGATGTAGGACATGTATGGGGCTATCAAGAGTCAACAGATTCTGCAACCGATTGGTATGGTTTTTTCCTTGACTCGTTCTTTGCCATGCTCATCCAGGGCATGACGTAGCCCATCATGTCATGGCACGCAGCCGAAGCTTGCGAGGGCCACCCGATCGACTGACAACGCTGAAACGGGGTAGTATTAGGGGAATCCAGTCTATCCTCGGTGCACCGTACAGCCCATACAGTACCAACGGCAGTACCGACGGACGTGCTAGTCCATCACCCAGCTTTGCGACCTCGACGCACGAAGTAAGCTACGCTGTCCCCCCGACGCTCTTTCTGCTGATCTCTATTCTAGGGATCGCACAATTCCATGGCCGCGTTCCTCACGCCTGCCCTCGGTTTCGCGTCCAACTTGTCCCACACGATTATCCGTGAAACGCAGGAAGACGAAGACCGGAGCTTCCACAGTCATGAATCCAACTCGACGACGATTAGCATCACGGACGAAGAACTCGCGTTGCTTGGTGCACCATGGGCAAAGGAGGGCATGCTGTGTCGCAAGCAGTACTGGGAAACTGCTGGAAAGCGCGCCAGGTCCAAGAACTGGCTCGACGTCTTTGTGGTCATTCAACGCGGCGAGTTGAACATGTTTACGTTTGGAGAGCATGGCGGGGGTGGGTCTGGTATCGTCGGTGGTGGTAACTGGCTCGTATGTCGTTGGGTTTTATTGAGTGCAATCCGCGACTGATGATCATGCATAGGAAAACGCGAATTCGGTCGGCGCTGTCCACCTTGCACATTCCTTGGCGCATGCGCTACCACCGCCGGGCTACAACAGACAACGACCTCATTGTATGGTATTGACCCTCGCCAACGGTGGTGTCTATTTCTTCCAAGCAGGTACAGAAGAGCTCGTCAACGAATGGGTCTCGACGTGCAACTATTGGGCCGCTCGGATGAGCAAAGAACCGCTTGCGGGTGGCGTCTCCAACATGGAATACGGTTGGAATCGCGTTTCAGATACGCACCCCCGATCTATCTCGGACAATGACCTGCCCCGCGAGTTTGACCGCACAGATACCCTCAGCGTTCGTAGCGGTCGGAGTAATCGAAGCAGGTTTGGTTGGCGGGACGGGGTGTCGACCGTGCGGGCGCCGCATTCGCCTTGGAAAGACAGGACGACGGTTAATGATTGGAAATCGCCTATACCGCCGATGATATCGAGTATACATGACGAGGAGACGCAGTTGGAGGCGTTGCAAAAGTATGTGGGTACGTTGAAGAAGGATCTCAAGCATCACAACGAGTTGCGTGAGCCGATGGCTGCCTTGGTGCGTTGATGGGCGTTTAAAAAAAAAGATTGACTGACTGATGGGCGATGGTTTAGTATGAACCTCGGACGGCCAATAGTATCAAGGCGCAGAGCAATTGGGAGAAAAAGTCTCAGTACTTGCTGACCGAGATTGTCAAATACGAGTCTTATATCGACTCGCTCCAATCTGGGATGAGTCTCCGACTGAAGAAGAGGGGCGAAAAGGCGCTGGAGAGGGCCCTTGGGGGTGTCGTACCGGACGAGGATCTCGTTCGCTCAAGGACGGTGCGACGAAAGGAACGTGGTCTCGACGAAGACACGATTTTCGAAGTGGACGAGCAGCCGTCCGTGCCTTCTTTCGGTGCTTCGCGTCTTCATCGTCGAGAGATGGCGGAGGGCGGTCAGTGGCAGTAACATATGGTACTCAAATTCCATTCCTTAATAGAGATAATCCCTTTTTTTCGTTTTCCTCCGCGTTGGCCAGGGGGGGAAGACGTGTACTTTGGGGCATGTGGAGTATTTATGTATGATATCTCACCCTTACGTTCGTTTTCTTTCTGTTTACTCATCTTTGTGGACATTTTGCTCTTTTTTTTTTCCTCAAATGAATGGATATATAGTTATTCTGACTGACAAGAAAAATGCAACGCTAAACAGACTGGCAAGATCGACCATACTAGGATAGATTGCATGAGTCGGCTTGATCGGCTTTAACGTATGCGTTGACAGTATGTAGTACCTTGGCAGCCGAAATGACAGCCTCGAGACCGCTTGCAGATGCCTGTGGTCCCCATTCAGACCCACCCTAGT
>JBBPQT010000307.1:0-18523 GCA_038092715.1 Boletus smithii | reverse complement strand
ATGAATGTCAGTGTAGACCCAACCATAGTTGCCGGGCGGTTCCGCAGCAGTCCCTGAGACCCTCCCCTCGTGATCATTGACGCGGCGCGAGTAGTGGGATGCCGCACGCTCGGTCACCCCGTAGCCTTCCACGCTCAATAACATCCGACAACCCGTCCGTCACATGGGATGGATCAACTGATTGAGGAGGCGCCGGGGCGTGGAACTTTTTGTGAATAGGAATAGGGACTTTGCGCCCCACCTTTTTTTTCCTTGCGGTCATTCCGAGGATGTCAGGATGAGTAGATAAGCCGTTGTGGTGATTTCGCCGACGGAAAGATAATATGAACGAATCTCGTGAGGGAACAATCGGATAGGCATCTCGTTTCGTTGAATGTATTGTACACATATTGCACAGGGTATAAGTACATGTTGATCAACAATCGACGGTGATAATGTAACGATAACAAAAAAGGATGGGGTATCATGCACTCTCTGAACGCTTTTCGAAATCCTCGCGGGTTTCGTGCGTCTCTGCCTGGTGCGTGATCTTGTCGATCGCATCCTCGCCATCGAACAATGCCGCCGTCTCCTCCAGCGTTCGGTTCTTGGTCTCTACGATGAAGAACCACAAAAAGACAAACTCGCATGCAAGCCAGCAGACGTACACCAGCTAACGCAGCAATGAAAGCGATTGTTTGTTCGTGATGGGTGGGTAGATATGAAAGCGTGACTTACGTAGTACTTCCATCCAATGGCGTCCAGTGCGATCGGGTTGACGTACTGGTTAAAGATAAGAGCAACCGAAACAACAAAGTTGAAGACGTTGAACCCTTTGGCACGGAGGCTGTACGGCAAGATCTCGACCGTGTACGAGACAATGAGGGGAGTGAACGCGATGTCATATGCAGCGTAGAAGAGAAAGATGAATGCAATGACGGCATGTCCGACCGCAGGGGTCCCGTGCTGAGCATACTCGGAGAAGCAAATCGCTTGTGCGGCGTAGAAGAGCGTCATCAAACCGGCAGAAACCAGGAAGAGGAAGCGACGACCCAGACGGTTGACCATGAAAGAGGCATACACCGCCCAGCCCAAGTTCCATATTTGTAGAATACCATTGATGAGGAGTTGAGTGCTTGTACTGGTGATACCGATCTGGTCGAAGACCTTGTTCAAGTAGTACGAGACGAGACCGTTGCCGGACCATTGCGAGAAGAAGGCAATGGCGATGATGATGCGCATGCGCTTGCGGTTTCCAGGAGTAGCGATGAGCGACTTCCAGCCGACGTTTGAAGCGACCGTACGGTCAAACTCGAGGGCAGCCTTGATTTCCTGGAATTCATATTGTACGAGGGGATCTGATCTGGAGATGAACTTGTTAGCGAAAATGGGAATTGTTTTGGTGGTGTACTCTTACACATTGCCATCAGCGTGGTAATAGGCAAGGACGTTCAATGCCTCATCTTCACGTCCCTTGCTCATGAGCCAACGAGGCGACTCCGGTGCAAATAAAATGAGGACAAATTGCACAATCGAAGGAAGAGCCTGTAGCAGTGAGGGCAAGCGCCATGCCCATGTGCTGTTTATCTTGAAGGTACCGTACGTTGTCCATGCGGCACTAAGAAAGATCGCCGTGAGTTAAGAACCGAAAGGCCACTGACGTGGGAAAAAAACGTACACGATAGAACCAGCATACCAGAGGGAATTGTACAGGGATGTTAAAGGGGCACGGTATGTAGGGTATGAGATTTCGGTAACCAGCATGGGGGCGGCGTTGGCTGTAAATGATTATATTCCTCAGCTTACGGGACCGCATGACTGAATCTTTACGGAATTTACCTGCGAAAGTGAGGCCAAAGCCGATCAAAAAGCGAGCACCAATGAACATGCCGACGGATTGGGAAGCAGTTTGGATGGCGGTAGCAATGCACATGATAGTTGCACCCAACCACACGGCCCGACGACGACCGATGCCGTCGGACACGTAGGGGGCAAAAGGATAACCTGCCAGCCCGCCAATATTCTACGCATATATGATCAGCAAATGGAATGCAAAAAAAAGCCTTGTGTGCTCACTTGGATGGCGTTGAGCAGACCGAGCTTCCCACCAGATGGGTAGTTGAAAGCAGACTTCCACTGACTGAGACTCTGCAAACCGTTCATCATGCTACCGTCGTAGCCATTGGTGGCCGAGGTAATGAGACTGTAGGTGATATTACCATGTTAGAAGACTCGTATGACATGTGAGAGTTCTTCCAGACATACAGAAGGACGATCCATGCATGGAGGGTAATGAGTCTGGAGTCGACATATGTGAGCACAAGTACGACCGCAACGTAGGGTACCCACCGTCTGTTGTTGTACCACTTTCTTTGCGGGTCGATTAGATGCGCCAACGAAGCATCCTGAATTCCAACGGGAGCAGCACCGGCACCCATATTATCTTCTGAGCGATTACAAGAGAGATGAGGACGAAGGGTCGCTGTTTGCGCGTCTTATAGCTTTTGGCTCGGGAAAACCATTCTACCCTGCAGTTTCGGGTTTTTTCCCGAGGTACCCCGCACTAGGTACCTGAGCAGCTGAAGTTCCGATTGTCGAGTGGTATTTTCGCCAGTGGCATCTTGTCCACTTTTAGAGCCGCGGCTGTTCGTCGACCAGTTCAGAGTCTCTTGACACGGTGAACATGTGAACGTGTGCGAACCCGGAATGCGATTCCCAAGTACGCTACCCCGCATATGCCATCAACGTTTCACTCGTCCGAATCACGAGACCGACAAATCCCCACGATCATTGCCTCTCGGCTAGACCGGAATCGGACCTTCCGGATATGCATCCGGACTCGCCAAATAACCGAGGCTGGCGATGACGTCTTTTCTGGTTCATCTCCTCCCGTGAACGCCATCAACATGGAGCACAATGGAAATACGAAAGCAAAATAAAATCATTCATAGCATCATCAAGATCCGGCAGCTACAACCGTTTGAGCATCTCGCTGGCCGCCGACATGTCCTTGCTTTTATTGTAAGGGCTTCCCAAAGAAGTATCGTAATACGCTCGTCCACTGCTCGTCTCCATGAATGACGGCGGAGTAGTCACCGAGTCCGCCTTTTTCCGCCTCCCAAACGGAACGACCCAGTTGCTCGCAAACGTCGCAAGCGTACTCGACGCCGTGGGCGGTGTAGGTTGTCGTTCCGTCTGCGACAGCTGACCAGAGCCAGAGCCAGATCCCAAAGGCGACGCCCACACAACATGGTGCGACGCCGTCCGTCGTCGGTTCATCAATAACTGTGACATCCCATCAGAGAGCGACTCTGAGGGCGATGGCGGACCTGACTCAGACGAGAACGGGACCGCGCTCAACATGGGTTCCGTCAGCGCAGTCGTCGCCACAGCTTTCACTGCAGTCGGGGAACTCGTCACCGTCGCCAGCGTAGGCGGTCGTGCAGAGGATAGTTTGGATGTCGTCGAGAGCCGGGACGCACGGGAGCCTGGGCGTAATGGCGAAGATGTACGTGGCTGTGATACAATGGTCGGAGGCCCCGAATGTGGTGTTGGACCCGGTAGCCCTTCGGGCGAGAATGATGAAGGTGATGGTGATGGCCGTAGCTGTGGTTGTGGTTGTGCCGAAGTAAAAGGCTCGGGGTCTGAGCTAGGAGGAGGCGTAGGCACCTCAACCTTGGACGGCGAAACAACAACTACTGACGTCGGCTCTTCAGATGGTTCGGGAGACGCTTGAGCAAGCAATCGTGAGAGCGACGAGGGTCCAGCGGAAGGCGTCGAGGCTGCTCGCGGGCGCGCAGGAAACAAGTGCGAGGTAGGATGTTGCGTGATGCTGATCGATTCTTCGACCTCAGCTTGAGGTGGGCCTGGAGGAATCGGGGGTCGTTCTGGCGCCACCAACGTCGACTTGCGCTCGTTTTCCGGATCTGACAAAGCCGAGACCTTCCTCAAATTGGGTCTTCGCTTGTTAATCTGGCTAGATTGTGTCCAGTCTTCGACCTCTAGCATGTAATACTTGATGCCATCCCCCAAACCGTACGGATTACTAGTCGGATCCTGTAACAACACCATGAAATCCAGGAAGCAGAACGCATAATTAATCTTTACCTTTTGGTCGACCACTCGCTCGGTGATAGACGTAATCCGAGCGACTATCCACTCTCGTGACTTCAACTGTTCCGCCAAATGTCCCGTAGCCAAAAGGAAATAATGAGGAAATGACACTGCGCACATGGAGTGAACGTCGGACGTTAGATAAGCCATCGCCACCAGAACCTCGAGCACACAAAAAACGACGCTTACCATTAAACGCGGCCCAAGGTTTCGATACCGAATTTCGAGTGGGAAGAAACAGCGCAAGATCCCCCTTGGCGAAATTCCGAAACGATATCTTGCCCTTGGCGCGCTCCCTGTATTCCTTGCATTGCTTCTGCCATTTCCGAATGACCGTCCCCGTTTTGGCGACCGCGTCCAAAAAGTGATCATGATCAAACGCCCGTAACAGCTCCAGCGCACCGACAGGATCGGAGGGATCGATCGGCGATGGCTCTTCCGCAATCACATCATGACGCAATGGTGGGGGCGAGGAAAACGCAGAGTCCGCCAGGTGGGGAGGATTGCTCTGGTGTTGACCTAGTTTCATGTTCGGATGAGTCGTATATGCGCGCACCATCGACAGTGCCTTGGAATGCGCATTCCGAAATGCAATCGCCACATCGAGCATCTGCGCCAATAATCGACCACTATTCTCCAAGCTTTGTTCCAGGTCTGACTGCGAGACCCGTCCGGCCGCCGAGTCCTCCAGCAATAACCGCTCGACATGCCTCGCTTCGCGCAGCTCGTGCTCAACGCGTTGCAGCTCCTCCCGCAAACCCATCGCGTCGGCGTCGGTCAGATCGACGTTGGCATGGGCCTCCTTCAACTGTCGATTCGCGTCTTCGAGTTGTTCCCTCAGCTCCGAAAACTGATGCTCCAAGACAGCGCGATCCCCGTCCGCCTCGGCGATGTGATCCCGGAGCATCCGATCATGCTCCGTCGCCTGCGCTCTCAGCAGTCGATCCTTTTCCGTATTCGACTCTTTCAACATCCGATGCACCTCGTCATTCTCCACCCTTGCCGTCTGTATTTGACTCTCTAAGTCCTCTCCACGCGAACGCGCCTCTTCAAGATTCCGCAGCGTCGCCGTTTGTTCTTCCAACAGCTGATCGACCTTGGTCACGTTCTTGGCCTCGAGGGCCTTGACCTCCTCTGCTTGTACCCGGACCTGTGCGAGCTCTTGTCGAAGCGCATCCGCTACTCTCGCTTGCTCCGTCGCATCCCCCAGCGCCTTGACACGGTCTCGACGCTGCGCTTCCACGTCCTGCGTCAACTCCGCATTTCGCCGCTCCAGAATTCGCCGCACGGACACCTCGCTCTCGATCTGCGCCTTGGCTTGATGAAGCTCGCGTTCCAGCGCATCGGCTCTCTCGCGCTCTGATCGAGCAGCGAGGTCACCGTTTTGAACGTCCTTCGTCAGGCGGTGTAGCTCGGCTTGGAAGGTAGTTCGTTCTTGCTGCATGGTGTGTTCCAGACGATCTCTCGCGTCTTCGGTATTGCGAAGTTGTTCCGAAAGTTCTTGGAAAGCCATCTCGTCCGCTTCTGTAACTACGAGGGTGTGAAAAATGCCATCGAAGCAAGGATGTAAAAAATAAACATACGCTTCCTTCGAGACGCTGATAGTCGAGACGCAGAAAGCACTATGAATATCCGTATGAGAAGGTAATAGTAGGTAAACGAATGACGAGTGACGTACGTGAACGTTCCGCTATACGGTCGAAGCCTGCTTCGAGATTGTCCATTTTTTGTACGAGTTTTTCAAGCGCAAAACGTGCCTCCTGCACAGAATTGAGAATCGCGGGATCCGGACCCGCTCGTGCGTATTCCTCTAGGTCGTGCACCATTTGCAAAAATGCTGTCCCAAAGCGGTTATGATCCCTTTTTTTCTTCGCACGCGCGCCAAACTTGATCAAACTTACCGTCCACGTCTTCTCTCTCGAGCGAATATGCCGCATCCTTGCCTCCGGAAGGTGAAAAGTCGATGGTGGGTACGGGATCTTCCATACCCCGAGTATCGAACGGTAGTTGTCCGTGTACCTCTCCGCGGTATACCTGACGACGTTTTCTCTCGTTTGCGCTGCAACGTATTGTCATCCCACACCATGACAAACAAAATGGGCTCACTCACGAGAGTTTTGCCATGACCTCGAGAATTGATTGTGCTCGTTGATAAAAGAATCGTGCTATTCGGGCGGTGAGCGACAACGGGTTAGATCATGCTGCAAAACCTCACCAAACTCCTTCCGGCGTACGATCTCGATCACTGTAGCGCCGTAAGAGTACAACATGTTGTGTAGACGTTGGATATGGGAGAAATTGGTCTTCGTTCGGAATTTGCTTTGCAATTGCGAGAGCGCGGTAGGGAGCGAAACGAGATCCACGTTCAGAGTGCTGATGTGACGCAACGCGCCGATGCATTGTTCAGTATAGTCGTTCTAGGCGACATTGTTAGCCCTTGCTTGTCAACAGACTGTGCAACGTACCTTGACGCGCGTCATTACCTCCACTTCATGCCTGAGAACGCTATCGAGCTGCTTGAGCTCTGCCAAGGGGGGTGAGGGCATACTCGCTAGATCATCTTACCACGTTACCTTGCATGAGCGCGTCGTGGTTCGTCGCAGGACTCTCCAACACGGCAGCGATTTCAGACGCCTTGTCCAGAGCGTCGTGAAACCGCCTCCCCGAAGCTTCCGCATCTTCGATGATCCTAACGCAATGTCAGCAACACGTTATCACAGCATCTAGACTCGACCTTACTTTATACTTGCCACCGTCGAACGAACGACCTCTGCACCCCCCATCAACCTCCCCACCGCCATTTCGGACTCGGAAAACTGCGTTCGTAAGTCATCTGAGCACGGGATGAGTATCGGCCAAGTTTCCGTCGCTCACCAAACGCGTCCCACTCACTATGTATGCGTGCACACCCATCTGCCACAAGTTTCATCCGATCCCGGGCCACATACATCCCCAGCGTCCTAGGTCTCTCACCCCCCTCGATCGCCTTCCGCATCGTCGGGGACATAAACTCGACGTGTACCTCGACGCGGTTGATGATATCCAAGTCGGCGTCGACAACGGAGAGCAAAGACGCTTGGCGCGCGAGGTCCCGAGAGGCCGTGAGGGCGATCCCGTCAAACACATCCGTGATATCGAGCGTGTTGAGATCGAGGCTGCTGCATGCGATACGTACCGCTTCGTGCTGACGATGAAGCGTTGCGAGCGTGTGGGTGATGTAGTCGAGGTATACATGCGCACTGCGGAGGTACTGGGCTGCGAGATGGGAAGGTTTGTACGGTGGCGTCGCGGAGAGGACTTCTGTTCATGGGTCATGGGCCAGGGTCGGAGAGGTAAGCGGGAGAGAGGTGATAGTGATAGGAGGAGACGAGAAACGAGACGTACCCTCTGTGGGAAGTTGCAGTGGTGGCTCAACACGGAGCTCCCTGAGCACCTCCGGAAAGTCGATATCAAGATAGTGTTTGTTAAACACATAGATGGTCTGTCCACTGTTCATGAGTACGAGAAGGCTTGGAATACGTGGGACGGAGGTATAGCTGACGGCTGCACGCACCTGGTCTTGAGCACCAACGAGTTCGCGCACGTTATCGGTCCGTAAGCGCGTCCCGTCCGAGAGGTACGCCAGTATAGCATCTTGATCGACACCAATCTCTTGATGGAGGAAAAGCTCGAGACTACCTTTTCTGTGACCGACGAGTCAAACGGGTTGCTCACAACCCAACGTTGAGTCCCACCTCTCGATGTCCCGCAAGGTAGCACTGACCTAAGTAGGGCGTTGTTCAACGAGTGGTATGTTCAGTGACGAGCAGGACTCACTTGAAAAGATTCGCCGTCCTCAGCACGACATATCTGGATCATAATAGAGACGAAGCAAAGTCAAGACGGCAGCTCGAGAAACTCGACGTAAGAATCCAAAAATGGGTATATAACCCCTAACTCATAAAACCAAAAAGTCCAAGACATAAAGTACACAACACACCGTAGATAAGTTATAATAGAATTAATCAACTAGCCGTAAGTCCTCGTTCGCTGATTCACTCGACTCTTGTTCATCGTCATCGTCACCTTCCTCGAATGAAACACACCAAAAAACCTTTCCTACCGGCTCCCCATCGTCATCGCCTGTAGACGCTTTCTTGCGTTCACAGCAAACAAACTTGACCGGATGTTTGTCCCAGTATCTAACCAGATCGAAAGCGATGCCACCCGGAAGACGTAGCGCCAACGTCGGGCTGAACTCGAGGTAACCATAACAAAAGTCCGTCGTCACGAGATCCTGCATTCACACGCTTCGTCAGTTCATTGTTCGTCATGCACCATGCAAGACACACACCTGCGGCCCTAGAACAACCTCTTGACGATGTTGTTCATTGCCAAAGAACGACCTGCGTTCACCAGGCGTCCGAAAGTCCATATCGCGCTTGGTCCCTTTCCATCGCATGTGTGCTTTCTCAAGGGACCTTTTGAGCCTATTGTTGACGTTGTCTCGCAAAGACGACTTTGCGGAGCTATGCGACGTATCGGAACTCGAAGACCACGAAGTGGAGAATGAGGAACGAGAGAACGAGGGAGGTGTCGGGGTGCAGGATTGAGGTTGGCGAATAGTGCTTGTCGACGTGGTCCACAGTTGGGATGTGTCGTCAGATATAGGAATAAGTGGGGGAAATGGGGGGATCTCAGACTGGGTTAGCCCGTCTAGCTCGTAAAGTCGTTCGTGCGTAAAGTGAGGCATCGTTGCAATCAAGGGTGAAAGCGCCCATGGCTTGGAAGAGGTAAGATCGTACTCCAACGTAGGATCAATGAACCTTTTTCCCATGAATATCATTTTAAATGAATTCAGCACTACATCACTCACTGCATGAATTTAAGAGCTGCGCCAGAGCCCCAGGGGAGCTTCAACCGCTTCTCAAAGATATTGCCAAACATAATATCATCCGCCGAATGTGGTTGCAAGAACCGGCCTGTACAAAGCACATCAGAAGTGACGACGCGAGACATGGACACTTGGATCCCAGTACATGCCTTGAACCTGAATGCTCCAAGTGATCGCTTTTCTATCCTCTCTCTCAAAATATTCGCTCGTCAACCGTCCTCCCTTTGGATCGACAAAATTCTTGACGTAAATTGCAATCCTCCCCTCAAAATGCTCAGAAGCAATTGTATACGCATGTCCCGTATTGACGATGTCGGTGATGGGCACTAGATCCTCTGCAGTCGGACCAGCAAGGACACGCAGGCGAGGCATGGTGCGGCAGCGGTCGTGGTTGCAACGCAAGACGAATAAAGGATACTGTCGACGTTCCCGGGCTGCTTCAATGACCGTGTTCAGAGATAACCCAGGTTGGGATGATCGACGGGACCCGCTCGTCACTTTTGAGGGGAGGCTGCACAGATGAGCGATTACCGTTCCGCCTCCTCAATTGAAGTTAATGAAATTTAAGGCTCTCACAGTTACGTAGTAAGTTCCTACCTTTTTTGGCAATATAACGACCATGCCATTGTCAATGTCAACGACGACAGTTGTCCATGTCAGCGACGGTGGCGTTGAGAGTGGGTTGGACGTCGACGACCTTGCAATGCAAACTGATGGCGATTAGATTCAGGCAACACGCGTTTCGGGCTGCACACAAAATACCGGCTTAGGGACTTCCTGCCAGTGGTATCAAGGTTGAATACGTGAATCTGGGTAAACCTACAAACAACAACAGGAGGTTTCAAACTACACCGTATTAGCGTACGCATAGTGAAGATGCCAAAACGATAAATACACAAGCCCAAGGGAAAGAGTACTACTGACAAGGCTGAATATGGAGGCATCACCGATAACCTTCAACGAGCATTATTAGATTCCGCCCACTGGCAAAGTAACACGGAAACCAGAAATTCCCGGATCCTTCCCACGGATCCTTCCATTCAGAGACCCGAAGGATCAAAACTCATCCACCCACATCCCACGGATGCCGAAGCCTATCTCCATCAACTGCCACACAACATCCCCGCGAACAGCACAAGCGCACACAACACCACTAGCGAGCTCGTCCTTGGCATACCTGCATTCACCCACGCCGAGCTCGAAGTCGATACCTGTGCCGTTTTGGCGTACGACGGCCCACACACATTGTTCAGCGTTTCCGCGGCAGTGTTGTACGTCTGCACAAGACCCCCCAGAGTCGTGCAATTGGTACTATTGAGCGCTGAGGCATAGGACGCCATCAGTCCCGACGTGCACTCGTTACACGCACTCGTCGTGATGTTCGGTCCGAGCGGTTGGCCAAGTGGTAACTGGTAGAACCAATAACTTGACGGGTCGGAATCAGCGACAGCTTCGACAAAGCAGTACGAATTTGTCGCTGGATCCACTTGACAGGCGGCGTTCCGCATCAGGTCGTAGGCGTGCAAGGCTACAATTCAGGAAAAACATTGATAAATAGTGGGTCAGGTAATACGGTAGACTTTTGATGAATGTGATAGTCACCGTTGAGAGTCGTCACGGCCGTCGCGACCTGGTCTGCAAGGTCTGTTTGACACGATGTTTGTAGTGACGATGCAAACCAAGACATGTTGGCATCGCACTGCACTTGCGAAGTAGCTGTGTTGCAGATGCCCCATACATCGATGTTCATCAAGTTGATGTCCATTTGAGCCTGTTTGTTCCGCAAGGATTATTCACGTTTCCTCAGAGACGGGACAAAGTGATAATCACCTGTGAAAACGCGTAGGAGGTGGAGATCAACAAGGAAAACGGTCGACAGTAACGGAACGCATCCAGTTGTGTCATGTTCAGGAAAAAGTCGTAACAAGACGTGGTGGAGAAATTGGTCGAGAGTGTCGTATCAAAGGGTTGAGGGAACGGCGTGGGTAGCACTGGGTTTACGGGAACTGTTGGGGCGAGCGTCGTTGTACTGCGTGCTCCAAGGCGATTCGAAGTAGATCTCTTGACTACACGGTTGCTCGCAGCCCTGTGTGGCTCATGGAGTGACCAACCCGACACTTTTGTCCATTCAGTCCATTCGTGATCACCATCCATTGAAAGTAGGTCAAAGACAGCAGGGTGTGCCCAAAAACGGGTGAATGCAGCGAGGAGCATAAGAGTGAGAGGAACGATGGTCCATCGAATCAAGCAGTGAAGCCTTTGTTTTGACACTGACAGTGCGGTGCGGGTATCTTCTATAGGGCGGTTCGCTGTTTGAATCACGTCCGAAGGATCGACAACTTGCCGTATAAGAGGAAGCGGCGAGGGAGGAGGGGGAAACATAACTGTAGAGCGATGGGGTCCTTGAAAAGAGTGTGTTGGCAAAACGAGTGAATCGTAGACTTAAAAGCCTGTGTCTAAAGTATGATGGGGGAACTGTCACCGACAGGCAAACGTTCCGAGTCGGTCCTAAGACTGACTACTGAGACGTGGATTAGGAGAAGTAAATGGGATGTGAACCTCGTGGAATACTCACTTTTAGAAAAACAGGGCGGGCGTCAGCGTCAAAAAGTGTTCTTCCGTGCCATTTAGCCTGAGGGCGTTCCCATTGTGTGGTAATACTGATGGGCCATTTTCTCCCAGATCATGACCTTATCTCCGCGAAATTGGACCGAGTGAGCGCAAACGTTGACAGCCGATCGGCAAAATGGGTGCCTCTTTTTTTAAACATTCGGCTGAGCTGTCGATTGCAGCATTTTGGGGTCTGCAGGATATTTATGACTTGCACAAAAAGCCCAACTTACCATAAAATGATACGTTTCCAGGCAAATCGACCGGATATGATATATGAACGTTGAACCCGATCTATTGGAGTTGGACTCAAAAGTCGAGACCTTACGTGACGAAGAGGATAACCTAACTTGTAATTTATTTGACATCGGATAAATCCGAGTGGCTATACACAAATTGAATCCCCGCTAATGTTAGATCTTGGTGTGGGGGGTGTTTTGATGTGGTATAGCCACTCGGAGTTATCCGGAAATCTACAGAGTCCATATGGCATTCAGCAAGGGCATCGAAACGAACATTCTCTGAGCACTGGCATGGCAGCGCTAGTGACTCAGTGCGTCCATCGGACTACCAAGTACGTATACAGGATTCAAGTTCGACAAGTGCTGACGGTCGCTATGGTCAATGACTTCGTACTTCCGCCGATTGGCAGTGGGGACTCCCTTTTTTGGGAGTCTTCTTCGGACGCCGGAATGAACAACGCCTTGAATCAGCAAAGATGGATTCAGTCCATTGTTTCACAACCCTTGACGAGCGATATTAGCCTGGACTGCAATTGGAGGGCAAGGAAACAGAAATTCTCGGGTTGCTTCTAGAATACCCTGAACTCGACCTATATAAATGTGAATAGCGGCGCTTTTGTTATATATAAAAATCCCATTTATAGTCATGTTGTGGCTATACTCATCCATATATAGGCTGCGCACCCACGTCACAACCCAAACGCCGCTCCCCGTTCGGCGCACTGTTGTCGTGTTGATCAAGTTTCATGTTTGCAGCTCGCATCGATGCTCTAGACCAGTGACTATCTGTGCTCCTCGCGCAACAAATTTAAAACGGCAGGTATATCCGCATGTTTTTCCCCTTAGGATGCCATGTTGAGCAAGATTGGAAGCCACGGAACGCCTCTCTCTCTTCGCAATATGTCTCTAGTCTAGTATCTCGTTGTACGGGAACTAGAAAACAGATCCGCCCCCTGTAGACATCACGAATGCGTTCAGCGCAATCATCTACGCGCAAAGTCCGAGAAGCGTTTCAGCTCACCATCGATGATGATATCTGCACCATTAATATACCTTCCCGCGTGACTGCACAACAACACAACAGCGCCTGTCAGCTCCGCCGGATCACCGATCCTACCCATCGGATTCCTCGACCCCCATATACGTCTTGCTTCCTCGAGACCCGACCCATGGTTCAAGATTGTGTCCATGTACCCAGGGCTGATACTATTCACCCGGATCCCATACCGTGCCCACTCGGCCGCAAGCGAACTTTTGAGCTGCAGCAGTGCGCCTTTAGAAACATTGTAAGCCACTTGTGGTTGTGGAAAGTTGACGCTGTGTGCAGAGATCGATGCTGTGAAGACGATGCTGCCACCAGTCTGTTGTTTCACCATCTCGCTGTGGACGAACGACGGAGTGCGGCGACGATCGGAAGGATCATGGTCACCAATCATCGACAAGAGTCGATCGTCACGCAAGTGACAACGAATCGCCTACTTACCTGGCGACAGCTTGTGCACAGAGCCAGCTTCCGGTCGTGTTGACGTCGAGTGTCCGCTTCCACTCGTCGAGGCCCAACCCGAGTGCATGTGTGCAGGCCACCACGCCTGCGTAGCACAATAATATATCCACGCTACCCAGCTCGGACACGGTCTGTGCGACGGCCTCTCGCACGCACTGTTCATCCCTCACGTCAACCGCCTTGGTGACAACCTTGGCGGAAGGGAAGCTAGCAACGAGTTCCCGTACCGCGGGATGGGCGCTGTCGGGGTGGACGTCCCAAAGCGAGACGCCAGCTGCGCCATGTTCGAGCAGCGCACGCGCGGCGACCAACCCAAGATTCCCACATCCGCCCGTCACTGCCGAGGAACGGGTGTATAGTACATCCGAGGGGACCGTCGATACCAGGGATCAGTCCATCAATTTTGTTTCTTTCCCCTGATGAAAAACACAGCATCTTCGTAGGTGCTGTGGTGACTTACCGATCGCGTTCCCTCGGATTGTGAAACGCCAAGTGGCGCGTTCGGCGGGGGTGAGGTTCGGCGGGGGAGGGAAGAGAGGTCGTGTCAGAGGATTGGGCCCCTCGGAGAGTACCATCTGGGGGAGGATGCGACTTGTAAGCTCGTCTCTTGGTGTGGGTGCTGGCACCATCTGTCAAGGTGATGTCGAGACGGTCGATCAACGTTCAACGTCAACGAGGAATCGTGATAGTATCGGACGGACTCTGTAGCTCAATTGTGACCCGAATGTGTATCCGGAAACCGGCGCGGTGGAAGAAGGTCACATGCAATGGGACGGTGATGAAACCTTGGACATTAAACGGATGTTCACCGTTTGTCCTCTTCGTCCAAGGACATGGGCTTGCAATACTTACCGACAGGGAAGATCCACATACTAAAAAGACTCGTTTATGTATGATGCGCGATCAGGACGGTACGTTTGACATGATTGCCAAATTTCAAGCAAACTTGCTAGCAGACGTGAATCCACGACCACAGAGCAAAAACATCGACTCGAGCTCGTTGGGTGATCGGTCAGTGGGTCTCATATTCGATCCGGGTATGCTTATGCTTATATATGTGCATTCGAAGGTGGTAATGGCCTTTGGACAAAAACAGGAATTCGCGCAAGGGGTGGGAGGTCACCAGACTAGGTGGGAGGTGCATTCAAATAGTGAACGGGATGCCTCGTCGGAACAATCACCATGGGAATCAGAATGGGAAATGGGCGTTATCGATCGATGGGCAGGACGGAAGTAACAGAACGATAGGTCGATCAATTGAACTACCAATCTGCAGACGCATTCACTGACGTTCATACTAATCCATGCAGGCTGTTTACTACCTTCTCAACTGAGTAATCAATAAGACCTGAACTCTGAACTGCCAGGATTGCAACCGTTTCTCTTCCCGACCTCGTAGGGTGGATGTCCTAAATGTTACCCTTCAAGTTTGGCTCTGTCGCCGCCTTCCAGTGCCCTCGGGTCAAGTGACCAACCTGTTGCAACCCCTCGAGGTTTGATGGTGTTGCGCAGCTGTACAACTTTGCTCCTGCAGATTTTCTCGCATGTCAACGGTCCGATAAAATACAATACTCTGTATCTGACCAGCTAATCAACCTGATCTACAATTTTCGCTCTCTCGCAGATTTGTGAGCGGAAAGGACCGTGGGAAATTTCAAGTCCTTTGAATTTGATGGAGTCGACGTCTTTCTCTTTGAACTCTGACTTCGATCTACTCCTCCACGTTACAGTCGTCCAACACACCTTTGCTGTCGCCAACGCCATTTTTGACCTTGTTGCGCCAGTCTCTGCCAACAACCGAACCAGCCATCGTATTCCTATCACACCACTGCCGCATCGCTGTGGTTCTAGCTCACACTATTGCTCGACGCCCCATATTCACGCTACCGTACCCTCTTGACAATATCCAGTCATGTCGCAAGTAGCTAGACCATCATCGTCTACCACGTATGTCGCAGCCTTTTGCCGCTCTTCTTTCGTTCCTCACGTCGTTTGTTCTTTTGACAGCCCTTCCAACCACAATGACGCTTCATGGAGGAATGGCCTCCGTCCTCCACCAAAAGACCTACGGCCGCAAACAGAAGATGTAACTGCTACCAAGGGCACCGAATTTGAAGACATGTTCCTCCGCCGCGAACTCCTCATGGGCATTTTTGAGGCAGGTTTCGAAAAACCTTCACCAATACAAGAAGAAGCCATCCCTATTGCCCTCACCAAACGTGACGTTCTTGCTCGTGCAAAGAACGGTACCGGCAAAACTGCTGCTTTTGTCATACCCTCCCTTCAGCAAATCGACGTTAATAAGAACAAGATCCAAGCCCTTCTACTCGTCCCTACGCGCGAACTTGCTCTCCAGACCTCCCAAGTTTGCAAAATCCTCGGAAAACATATGGGGATCCAAGTCATGGTGACTACCGGTGGTACTACCCTCAAAGACGATATCATGCGTTTGTCAGAGGCGGTTCATGTGCTCGTCGGCACTCCTGGCCGTATTCTCGACTTGGCTGGCAAGAATGTCGCCGATCTCAGCGAGTGTCCTGTTTTCGTCATGGACGAAGCGGACAAGCTCCTTTCCCCCGAATTCACGCCTGTTATGGAGCAATTGCTCTCTTTCCTTCCTTCTGACCGCCAGGTCATGCTCTTCAGTGCAACCTTTCCACTTATTGTAAAGGATTTCAAGGTGCGTGTCCGTTTCATTTTGTCTTCCAACCGTTGTCTTACCGGCGCGTGTAGGATAAACACATGAAGTCTCCGTACGAGATAAACCTCATGGAGGAACTCACCCTGCGTGGTGTCACGCAATATTACGCTTACGTCGAAGAGCGGCAGAAAGTGCATTGCCTAAATACGTTATTCTCCAAGGTGCGTCCGCTTCGTACTCTATGTGTTCGCCTCGTTCATCGCCTCGTAGCTTCAAATTAACCAATCGATCATCTTTTGTAACTCCACTAATCGTGTCGAGCTGCTGGCCAAGAAAGTCACGGAGCTTGGCTACTCCTGTTTCTATTCACACGCGAAAATGCTGCAATCGCACCGTAATCGCGTATTCCACGATTTCCGTAACGGCGTATGTAGGAACCTCGTTTGTTCGGACCTGCTCACGCGAGGCATTGATATCCAAGCCGTGAATGTCGTCATCAATTTTGACTTCCCAAAGAATTCGGAAACGTACCTTCACCGTATCGGACGATCGGGTCGTTTCGGACACTTGGGTCTCGCCATAAACCTTGTCACATACGAGGACCGATTCAACCTATACCGCATCGAGCAAGAGCTTGGGACGGAGATACAGCCTATTCCCCAGATTATTGACAAAGGGTTGTATGTCGCACCCGCTGCGCCCGAAGAGCCAACACCTGCTCCACAAAAGCCGCTTGCTCAACCGCAACCTCAGCCACAACCTCAGCCGCAAACGCAAGCACGGCAGCAAGCACCAGTTCAGCAGGGTCAACCGGCTCAAAACGGGAGGCAGAACAATGGGCCAGCCTCGCGTGGTGGGTACGCCAATCAAGCTGCATATCGAGGAACTCCTGTTGGCCGATGAAGTGTCTCTCGCTACCAGGGTCGTTGTAGGGTTTGGTGGTGGTGTGAGGGGGAGGAGGGGTTGTCATCGACTTGCAGTCCGCCGGTAATCGAACCACGTTCCACCATTCTCGGTCTTGTTGTCATCGTCGTCCAGATATCGCCATCGTCACCTTTTCAGAGGGGGAGTTCAACCTTTTTTTTTCTGTCACCATCTCTTTCACCATCGTCGGGGTCGCAGCATTTGTCCATTCCATTACCCCCTCCCCATTGTGTGTATGTGTTCCCGACCCACCCTTATATATTATAGGTTACTCTTTTTTCACTTTACGCTCCTAGTCTCGACGTGATATCATTTTTTTCACCGCTCCCCCTCTCCCCTCCTATTTCCCTATCCCTCCCCTTCCCCCCATTTGCTGTATTGTGGACCGAGGTGGTGTATCGCGTGAGAGATTGACGGATTGTGTCGGTGGGTCGTATGTTTCGGTGATGTGTGTGTCGTGGTGGTGGTTGTCGAGGGACGAGGATCGAGATCAACTTTTCTGGAGGAGTCGTCCGTTGTCCTTGCGTTGGTATCTTGTCAGACGACTTTCGTACCAATTGATCTGCTACTTGTCCCTCTCGCTTGTTGTTTGGGTTGGTGTGCTTTGAGTCTGACTAACAGTCGATCGACCGTTGATTAAACGATCATGGGATGTATATGGAATGACCCTTGAATCCAGCCAATTGTCGCCTGTGGTCCTGTGGATAGTATTGCCTAAATTTCTCGCTGGCCTGGCAGGGTCCCAAACCGAAGCTCTCGCCAACAGTCCACACCTTGTAGCATAATTGACTCGGGAGACGGTGATACAGTACACTCGCTCATACTGCATACTACTTGCGCCGGCCATTTTCATATGCATTATGAGAAATATGCAGAACCAGACTGTGACATTGTGTGACTCCAATGTGACATATGTGACATCTACCATTGTTACTTCTGCCAATAGCTACTCAATTTTGTCTGCTTCGCATTCTGCAAGTCGTGTTCCGCAATTCCTCACGATGCATCACCCCATGAAACTTGCGAAGCTGACATGTCAACTCTAGAGAGGTATCCACATCACTGTGAATAAGGCAGGCTGTCTCGAGCTTCTCACATAGCTGAATGATCTCCAAGTATGAGATTGGTGGTATGGTGGGTTGGATAGTATCTTCTTTGTCATCTGAATCAACCTTGATTGCATCGCTGCGTTCAACCGCCATTCGATGCCTGACCTCTGCCACAATGGTTGCATCACCGCCTTCAAACTGATACATTGGCTCACCAATTTCAGCCTCTTCCTTGGGTGCAAGAAATTTGTTGATTGTCATTGGAGTGCCGATGATGCGGTTGTGGTCCTTCAGTATCCTAATCGAGTTTTCAATTTGTTCTTCGGCTGCTACAAGCTGTGATAAAGGGCGAGATGTGGGGATCTTGATTGTAAGCCCTGCCCGGTGGGTTGCTGCAGTCACGAACTTTGTGACTGCAGCAGAAGCTATTGCAACATCACCTTCAGCATCCATGACGGCCCATGAGTTCTCGAAAACAAATTTTGTTCTTCAATGTGACTAGAAACCTGTGTGGACAGGGCCAATAGAGTTCTGGTATGTAGAGCTGCCATACTTTTGACCCGGCGTCTGTGTCATCGCCATCTCCGG
>JBBPQT010000306.1:0-18644 GCA_038092715.1 Boletus smithii | reverse complement strand
TAGGACATTTGGACTTGACTACAGCTTTCATACCAGCTTTCTTCAAGTGGAGGTGGACAGTACTGGCAGAGAGAGGTTGGTTGATGATGTTGGTAAGTGATCTGGTCACTTGGACAGCATTTTCAGCCTTCCCAGAGGTAATAAGATGTTGGGCATGACGAATATTGGCAGGGGAAAGCTTGGAAGGACGACCTCCAACAGCTTTGAGAAGGCCAGAACGCTCTTTGGAACGAAGTTTGGATATGGCAGAAGGGCTGACACCAGTTTGCTTGGAAATGGCTTCGCCAGAATGGCCAGAATCAAGCAAAGAGAGGATGGTGTTTTGTTGAGTAAGAGAAAGAGATCTGACCATGATGGTGGTTGGGAAACAAGAAGTGTGGGAACTTTTTTAAACTCAGACATATTGTTTTTATGTGTATCCTTGTTTGTACTACCAAACAATGGAAATTATACTACAATATGACTGAGATCCTACTCAGCAATTCAAAAGCTCAAAAACCCTTTCTATGGTATTACTGTTTTGAATTGACTATATCTTCATAGCCTGTGAACCAAATCACATGACCTAGGGAGTGATCTCGTAGCCAAGAGTATGTACTATTTATAACTCCACCAATGCTAAGCGGAATTCCCACAGCGTATGGCAGTGCACTTCATGCACTGCTGTTAGGTTGAGTATGGAAAGGGTTTTTGAGGTCACTGTATATTGAATGGAGGGGAGATTGAACCACTGGAGTGGTCATAAAAGTGGACTCAGAGCTCCTCATTAGCAAGCGATAATCCAAGGACAAAGCATCTCCAGGGCTGTTACTTTACCATGACAAGGTATGCCTTGGTATCCATTGTCTTGCCAGGCGAGATGTGGGCTGAAAGGACTTTTTAGTGTACTCTCTGATCACCTTTGGACTGTGCCATGTAACCTCATCTTGAGGTATGATCACACTGTTGACAAGGATCAGATCAGGTTTCCGCTGGCAACCTGTTGAGCTGATCATGTGGTGTCTACTCCAGTCAGCCATCCAAAAGTGCTGAGTATGTGGAGAGATGGTTGGATGATTGGCATTGACAGAGGCGGCAACAGTGCCTCCGACGGCATTCAAGAATAATGTGATGTGGGCTTTGTTGGAAAGCCCATCTTTGGACGAATCTCCTGAGGGAAAATTCCAGTTCCATCTTTTTTTCTGTGTATTGTAGAGATGGACCTTCTCGTCTGACCTGAAACCTGTGACCTTCAACAAGCTGGGTGTCAATAGTCCTGAGGCTGTGCATCTAGTTACTTACAAGTAGATGCTCCTTTGGTGAACTGGGAGTCAATAGTAAGTCAAAGGCTTTGAGCAGACAGTCAAATAAACCGAATTTTCCTTGAATGTTGCAAAGATGATGCTTATGAAGAAGCCAAGGTCAGTAAAAGGGCACAATTTGCTTTGATGCCCATTGATGACAGCACTAGCGAGCTCAGAGGCCATAAACTTGTCCATGTCGGAGACATTTCGGCTGCTTTTGGGGGATAGAAGGGAACCAAGAGGCTTTAGTGATCTGTCTATTGTTGCACATTTACCTTGGCTCCTCTGCAGATTCCAAGAAGTGGATATTTGTTGGTGTCGTTAGCAACGTTACTATGCTAAGTATCTAGCTAAGTAAATTTAATATTGCCTAGTATGGAAGTGAGAAAGGAAAGTAAGTATTTTTGTCAAAATACTTATTGAGGTAAGATTCATTAGAAAGTTCTAACAAATTGTTGTGGGTCAAACGACAGTCTGCCATTTTTCCAAAGTGAGGTATGAGATGTGCAAATGTGCGGAGCTGATTGAGAGGAATGATGTCCCCAAGACATTGATGGTTGGCATACTTAGCTCTCTTGAGGATGTCAAGTTCAGTCACATCTCAACCAATCTTATCCAGGCAGTGTGCATAGACCAAGAATTGATCTGTCCATGGCCATTCTGTACCCTTGTGGCCAAGGGGGCACAAGACAAGCCATAATTGACATACACTATGTCCTAAGCAGTCTAGATGAATAAATGTACAGTCAATAACGTGCATAGGACACATGCCTTTTAAACCACTTTCAGGCCACCTTGACGCTGTGTCAACATTGAGAATCACCATGTGATACTGTCTGAAAGCCCACTGCTTATCTGGTGGGGTCATGAAATTCGGTAATCTGGATTTGAACCTTGAACCAAACTTGCAGCTTGGTAAATGGTAGTGAACAACTATTCAAGGCCCTGCGCTGTCCACCGATTGGATGCATGGCGGAAGGCCCACAAACTTTCCCCTTGTCCAGAAAATCCGCCAAAGCAGGGCAAAGATCAGGCAGCCCAAATTATTCTGCAGCATTGTTGAGAGATATCTGCTGAATGCTTGGGTCATAAGCAAGGTGAATGGTATTGAATAGACACTTACTATAGGTAGATATATACATTACTGAAGTAGTCTAGACATATCTGTAGCTATCTGCCTCAGACCGAAGGTATCCGGAGTATGCAATCCACCCAGATACAAGTCTGGGTTATCTGGACTTCACATACCACACCCAGACATGGTGCAGACACTCGCTAGACAAGCAAGATGATATGAAGTAACACTTAGATTACTTCCCCTTGTAGCTACATGAACAGTATATATACCAGGAGTTCTCTCCTGATGAATTAACTGGTTCTCTCATTATTTCCCCCACCTTGTATGCACTCTCAGAACTAAGGTGAGTTCTGGTGGGCTGCCTCTTCTCATCCCCCTATGCCTGTTCTACAAATGGCTGTATTATTGTTGATCGTGAAGGTGCAAATCAGGTTAGGAATCATCTCTCTCTTCTTCTTACACAGCTGAGTGGCAAGAGTGAAATAGTTTGTGATGGGGCATGCATAACCAGGGGATATGGGAGTTGAGGTCATGTCTGGTTCCATATTAGAAGATGTGTCTGATTGCATATCGGAGGACATGTCTGAATCTTCGTTGGGGGAAGTCTCATGAGAATGTTGTGCAAGCAAGGAAGTGGTGAACTTGAAGGACCTGCATTTCTCCACATGGTCCAAGTATCAACAGATTTGGGGTTTGTAGTTATTATTATTGGTATATCCTGCTGGCACCTTGATTTCTATGACATGGGCATGCTTAGTTATGTCCACAGTCCATTGCCTTGGAACCCCAGTCCATCTGATGCTGGGGACTATACTCTGCAAAAGTTCAAGCTTAGGAATTTGCCAATGGTTGATGGGGTTCTTCTGTCCCTGTCCCCATCTAAAGGATAATGTCCTTGTTTGCATGGAACTTGCTAGAGTGGCAGTGATGCGTTCAATGTCACAGTCATTGATTCAATGAGCCTGAACTCAATAATGGAAGTCCATGAGAGCATGAATTGTGGTGACGAATCCTGCAGGTGCTGCCCCACTGATGATGCCAACAATGCAACACTGAACGTTATACATATGGACATGGCCCATAACTTGCTTCAGTTTGGTGATGCCGCCCTTGTAATGCCAAAATCCTGCAACAGGCTGCAAAATGGAAAACAGAAAACAATTTCAGCATCACCAACCATGTTGATGCACCACTTAGCATTGTGGTCCCAGAACAGCTTATAGAGGTGGTGGAGGAGTTCCGGAGTGAGGAACATGCATGGGCATGCAAGTGGGTAGGGTTCGCAAAATCTCTCACATGTGTTTCATACCCTCTACCCCTTCTAATGATGGAATGTCACTGCTCACGCCAACCCTGTTTTCCACCTCTCCCTACTAGTTGGAGGTCGCACAATTTTGATGGGTCTTATTACCCTCTGAACCCTGGAAAGATGGAGAAAGGAGATGGTGTTGAGAATGTAGCTTTATTACCTTATATTTCTCTTCCTGATGTTCCGGTGTATTCTGGTCTCTTCTGGTACTTCTGATCTCAGAACTGTTAGTTCCACAACTAGTGATCAAGTGAATTTTACAAGTCACGTGCTATAAAGTCTAGACTGCTTACACTATCCATGATGTCACTATGGTGCAATACTGACATCATAGCACGTCTTACTATAGTCTTTTATGCCATTGGCTGTTGTTTAAAAGTACTATAGAATATTCACATAGAACTACCTATAGCATATATAGCTCATAGTTCAAGCTCCTCTTGAACTATAAACACAAGTAGTATATAAAGATTATCTTATCTCTGTAGCTGATCTTTACTCAAATATCAACATTTGTTTCTACCTCTCTAAGTTTCACTCTGAGAAGAACTTGGCTCTGAACTACCGTTCATCGCACATACCAGGTAAGTATTTCTATCTGAGACCCCTACTTCCTTTGTCCCTTTGCTTCAAAATACCCTTGCACTTTGAAAGGTTATGAGCCCCGCTTAGACAAGCGGAGTCTGTCACTGATATCACAATGCCTGGTTCACACCCTTGGTCCTTAAAAGTCTGATCATCTTCTTATATATATTTGAAGTGATCCAGATAGGCAAATTATTTGTTGAGGGAGACGACACTGTTGTCTTCACATGTCTGAGTGGATGCTTGATTTTCCAGAAGACTCCAGAAACATTCTTTATCATTTTTGAATTCAGAACATTTAGTGAATATCATCACTTAACACTTGCAATTAGGTCTCAAGATCTATCAAGCATAAGTAATCAAGCTCCCTCTCCAACAAACTGTAGTCCTTGTCCTTGTCCTCCTACTCCCTTTCCTGGAACAACTCCAGAGACCCTTCCTCGTCGTCCAGACTCCTTCCCTTGTCCAATAACCAACCAGAACTCAGTATCACCCAGTGTTCCAGTTGAGATCCCTTGTCCTATCTGCCAAGGCGCAATAGAACGAGGAGAGCTCTACCGTCACGGTGAGACAGACATTGTTCGAACTGAGTCAAGGGATATTTGTGCTCACCACAATCCCTCTCCTTTCTTCTCAGTTCTTCAAGATCCACCTGCTTCTCCAAGCAACTCCTACTTCAAGGCACCTTATAGCCTTGAAAGATCACCTCACTTAGAAGCAGCTTATCATTGAGTACATCCATCCAATCTCTCATCACCTTGTCTTCCTCTCCCCATTCCTCCATTTATTGATCAAGGAATAGGCAATGTTGCCCACTACCTCGCTGGTTCCTCAGGCTTGTTGCACCAACTCAGTCCCAGACTGGTTTGCCCAAACCTCTCAAGCGGCTCTAGCTCATCCTTATTCTCATCAACTCAAGGATCAGGCAAGGTCCAATTCCGATGGAACAACCACCCTTGCTCACCACCTCCCTTACCGGTGGATGGCCATCGCCCCCAACCTATGCCGATTCCCTTGATGGCCCCCCAGCCTATCAACTGTGAAGCCCCTTTATGGCTTCATTGCATGAATGGCATGCAGATAGTAGAGGAGCAAGGAGACTGCCAGTGGGATGAGCTCTAATAAGCCTAGGAGCTATGGCATCATGACAGTCTTATAGCGGCCAGGTGGATAGACAGTCACCAGGTCAGCCTATCCCAACAAGACTTCATCATAGTCAACCTTGCCGAGCACACCAGGATGTTCATATTACAATATTGCAACCTAGTTGACATGCCGCTGACACACCTCTAAGCTCCCCTGTATCAGCAACCAGTGGAAATCCAGCTGTGCCACTTCTGGGACTTCTGGACCTGGCCGACATACCAGCCATTCCAGATTCCTCTCCCTTCGGCCCTCCAAACCTTGCATTCTTCCCATCAGGTGATCCCCTTCCGGATCGACCATGTGGAGACCAACAATAAGTGGCAACTGCTTACCATCAATGCACTCTGATACGTGATGAGACAATTGTGCAGGCATATGAAGGAGCCAGCTAGGCTTTCCCCAGTCCCATCTACATCAACACCCAGTACCTTAGGCTTCACAGCCATGGTATCTAGATTTTCACCCAAATGGGCAAACTTATTCCTCATCTGATCCCACAAGCCCAACTTAGTTTGGGTAGAAGAATGGATTCATGAGAGCGACAGATGGGACCACGGAACCACAACTGAGAACTGGAACTTGGTAAACAGGATGGATACTCAGTGCTTTAACTAGTGTTGCCATGGTTCCAGCTGGAGCACGCTCGGAGTTGTGAGCTGTTGTCAGGACAAGCCAAACTGCCGAGAATTGAGCCACATGGATGTCACTGGCAAACGCTGGTGATTAGCATATAGAGCCATCTGGCAGGTCCCACTATAAGCCAGTTCCAGCCAGGCATCTTCATCTCAAGTGCTAGCAGCTCACTGCTCCTCAGTCACTGTAGTCTGTAAGTCATACTATAACCAATACCTAACTAAGCCTGACATGGTCCTGGTGTGTTACAGCTATCGGCCCCACTCAAGGCTCAAGGCTCAAGGCTTGTGCCCTATTGCCACATGCCACATGCCATAGGTCCACAGCCATCATCAACTGCTGTCATGTTGTGACAGTTGTGTCATAATGTTGAACAATCATCGGTAATGCCCTAGCATCATGGCAAATATCCCATTCATTGGTAGGGTGAAGGGGTGAACTGTGAGTGGATCCACATCAGTAAAATTACAGCATGCTTTATTTGGCTTAATCAACTTAAAATATGCCCAAAGTGCACTAAGCACCAAAAGTGTTATGGCATAAGCCACATTAGACACAGCAAGTATGATATAAGTGATATAAGCCAAATAAAGCACACTGTAAATTTACTGATGCAGCATGGCGTAGGACCCTGTGCAACAGCAGCAATGCTGACAGACAATGATGCAGATCAGTGGTGAGTATGGTAAGCATTTACTATATAAGTCTTTTTTTCTCTTTGCAGGCTCTACTGCACTTCATAATGGTTTGGCATGCAAGCTGTTCTAGAGGCGACATCATAGTCCCATCTAAGTCCAGGACCCGTCATGGCTGTCGTGGTCGTTGGCATGGCCAAGACCCTGTTGCTGCTATGCCAGATGAGGCTATGAGCCCCACCTCTCAGGAACCAGCTCGTATACCTTCCTCCTCCAACCTCCCTCCAAATCCCAATATTCACATTTGTGTCACTGCCAAAGATGCAGAAGAAAACTTCAACCTTGACAATGTCTCTGGATCAGACCCATCATACCAGGAGGCAGGACCATCTCAGCCTGCTCCCCAACGTGCACCACATGCCACAGGAAGAGTCATGAATGAACCTGAACTGCCCAATCCCTCTACCAATCCCATCCATCAAACTGCTGGATGGTTGACAACTTCAACTACTGATGACATTAGGTACTTCTTTTCACGAGTGAAAGGGGAAGATCAGTACTGCCTCAAATGCAAGTAAGTCATTTGTCACTTGGGGCTGCTGTTGTCATAGACATATACTGATCATTTGACTAGGGAGAAATATGACAAAAATCCTACTGCTTGGGAGGAAAAGTATGGGAAGCCAGAGTGCAGATGTCACTCCACCTGCAACTTTTACTATGGCCCGAATACCGCCACTACCACTCCTCGCAAACATCTTGATGCTTGGCATCTCCTTAACTACATAATATTGACTCAGGAATGCTCATGGACATCTCAGCTCTCTGTTGTAGCCCACACAATGGAGTGAGGCTATACTCTTGCTGACTTGGAAGCCTTTGTTCATGATGGAGTAGCCATCACGGACTTTCCACTCCAGATTGCTGGAAACCCCAACACGACTGATGCCAACCCAATCAGATGGGCAACGATACCCTTGTACACAAAAGAAACCTTTCACAGATACCTTGTCTCACTTATCATTGCTCATGACCTGGTAAGATATGCATACAATGTTCCATTTCCTTCATTGTTGATTTGTGTAGTCTTTGAACTTAGTTGAATACTCTGAGTTCCGTGACCTCCTTCTCCTCCTTCGGCCAGATCTCCAGGATCAAGATATCCCTCAACGTATAAAGCTCTGTTCACTTGTCATCTTGGCATAGCAGGATTCCTTTATCGCTTTGAAGTTGGACATGGACGTAAGTACCCTAATTTGTTCACCCTATCTCATCTGGACTCCAGGCCATATAATAACATAACCATGCAGAAATCACTTGGTACCATTTTCTTCATGGCTGACATATGGGGGGACAGGGTGCTACATCCATTCCTTATGTTAACAGCACACTGGGTCACAAACAATGAGAAGACCAGCAGTCTACAGCTCAAATCAGCGTTGATTGGTTTTCATTGTATATGTGGGAATCACACAGGGCTCGTACTGGCTCGGGCCATCCTTTACCTCCTTGATAGGGCCAAGGTGACAATGAAAGTATGGTCTCACCACTGAGCGAGTCTGTTAGCACATACTAAGTATTAACATCTTAGCTTGGTTGGTTTACCCTAGACAATGCAGCAAACAACAAGACCATGATGGTAGAACTCAGCAAAATGTTGGCAGCATGCGGAATCCCGTTCCATGCAACTGACCAGCACATTATGTGCTTTCCGCATATTATCAACCTATGTACTTCAAGAGCTGGTGGAAAATCCCAAAGTCACTGAACTTATGGGTTGGTTTGAGGCCAATACAAAACAAGCTCTCATAGATGCTGGAGCACATGATTGTCTTTACCAAGACTTCCCAAACAAGTTTGTGTAGTATAAAAAGGATGCCATGTGGAAAGTGTGTCAGAGGTACAAGGCCATTGGTAGGATGTATGCTGTATATCCTTCAGCTGGGGAAAAGTTCTACTTGCGCCTTTTGCTCACTCAGGTTAAGGATAAGTCTACATTCCAGCCACTTTGTCTTTCTACTGATATCTCTCATAGGTGCAACATCCTTTGAGCATCTTTGTACTGTAAATGGTCACCTTTATGGTTCTTTAAAGAGGCCTGCAGTGCACTTGGCCTATTGCAAGATGATGGAGAATGGTTGAGGTGTCTTCAAGATGCTGCTGTTTTTCAAACTGGATCCCAACTACGCAGGGTCTTTGTCATCATTCTGGTTCAATGTTCTCCTGTTGATCCAACTAGGCTATGGGAGCAATGTAGAGATCATCTCTGTGATGACCTACAACATCATCTTCAAAATCCCCAAAGCATCCCTCATATTCCTGATCCTACCCAAGACCAAATCTATGATTATGGCCTCCATCTCATAGCTAAAGGCCTTCAAAGGTCTGGCAAGAACATACAAGACTTTGACATGCCTAGACCACAAATGAACTGGGCTGTTAATAGGGGAAACCAGCTTATTAATGAGCAGATGGCACTTAATGTTCCAGAGTTGCAAGACTTTGTGCAAAGAGGACAGACCACTTTTAATATGGAGCAGAGAGATTTCTACCAGGCAGTGTTGAACAGTGTTACAAATAGGAATGGAAGAATGTTCTTTCTTCAAAGTGGTGGAGGATGTGGCAAAACCTATGTCTCCAACCTCATTGCTTCTGCTGTTCATTCAACAGGCCAAATTGTCCTTTGTGTTGCTTCTACAGGCATTGCTTCCCTTCTCCTTCCTGGTGGTCATATAGCCCATTCTCACTTCAAGATCCCCATTCCCTGCCATGAACAGAGTGTCTGCAACATCAAGAAGGATGACCTTACTCATCAACTCCTTCAAAGAACTACTCTTATTATCTGGGATGAAGCTGCTTCTCAAGATCATCTTGTGGTGGAATCTGTAGATTGCACATTGAGGGACTTGATAGATCAGACTAAGCCATTTGGAGGAATCACCACATTAGAATTCAGTGGTGACTTTAGACAAACTCTACCTGTTATCCAGCATGGCTCCAGAGCACAGATTGTTCCAGCCACCCTTACCCACTCCAACCTCTGGGCTCACATGAATGTCCATTACCTCCACCAAAACATGTGCCTTGGCCAGGATCCTGAATCTAATGAATAGGCACAGCGACTTTTGTACATAGGCAGCACAGATAGAGTGGTGGAACTTCCTCAGTATATGCGTTGTGGTGATAACATTGCCTCTCTGATTGATGCCATGTACTCTGACCTTCTGGCTCTCCAACCTCATCAACACCTTCCTGACCACTATTTCCTGGATTGTACCATCCTTACTCCTAGAAATGCCCAGGTCCATGAGATCAACTCTACCATTCTACAAGCTATTCAACCACAATAGAAGACCACATACATCAGGTCACTCACACACCACCACGACCCCAAGTGGAGATTCACTCACACGTCACCACGACCCTGAGCAGAGATTAACCATACTATATCTTCTCATCCTTTCATCCCTGTTTCTCATTATTCCACCATGAGCACTTCCACTACTCCCTTTGCGTCCACCATTCTTCCCATCAATGACTACACATTTAGTTCATCCGCTTCATATACGGACTTTGTCGATACTGTCATCCTTACACACATCATCAACAGAGGCAGTGTTGTCATCAGAACATTGCACATCCATAATACCTATGGCCCACAAGGGGGTGCCAATCTGAAGACCCCAAGATAAACAAGTATCACGTCTTACTCATTCCGGAGTCGGCTACCCTTAGCCAGAGCATTTCTCTTACACGTCACTATTTGGCCCATCTGGCTAGACTACTGCGCCATTCATCTAGGAGTGCTCAGATGGTGTCTAGCAATGGGCCAACTAGAGCTCAGCGAGAGGCATGGCAGATGCCGTATGATATATACACTTGTTCTATAAGGGTAAATAGGACAAAGTATGACATCTTGCTTGCTTGTTATAACAACCAAATTAACGTCTTCATTAAACGATCATGTAATCCCTTCGTTTGCCAATTTGGATATATTGGATCGGTTATTGCAGTACTATATATATGTACTCACGTTTGATGTGATGGTTATCAAATTCCTGTTGAGCGGGTAAATGCTGCAACCCCTTTGGGGTGCGCAAATGAGAGGGGCCACTTAGACTAACCTGGTAAGGGTTGTAAGGGTAAAAAACTCTTATTGGTTCTATCTACTGACACTTGTATATATACGTGGATGTAAGTGGAGATAGAGGTATCATATGTGAAAAGGGCATAGACCTTAGAGCCACATCTGTGATCTAATCTAAAGTATGTAGATAAGATATAACCATAGGGGTTATATGCGCTATACGATTATATATTCAACACTCCCCCTCACTAAATGCCTGATAAGGAATGTAAGCGAATATTGCGCTAAGAGCTGCAAGGGTTGTGTGATTAGGTAAACCCAAATCAGTACTAGTATTACTTGTAGAATGACAAGCCTAGTTGGGCATGGAACTTGTTGAACTTAATGTGGCCGAGGTTCTTTGTGAACATGTTGGCAGGGTTGTTATTGCCTTCTATAAAATAGAGGCTGATCTTTCCATCAGCTACAATCACTCGGATGTAGTGATAGCGGATGTCAATGTGTTTACTCTGCTTCTCAGTGACAGGGTTTGATGCCATAAAGATGGAACCCTGATTGTCACCGCATATGTGGATCGATGACATATTATACCCAAGTTCAATGAGTAAAGTGTGAATTCAGATCGCTTGGCGGCTACAATCTGAGAGTGCCATGTATTCAACTTCTGTACTAGACAGAGCAACAGATTTCTGTGCATGGGAACTCCATGAGAATATTCCTCCAGCTAACTTAAAGAAGTATCCAGTCTGGGACCAGCATGTGGAGGGTTTTGATGCCCAATCAGAATCAGTACAAGCCTTAATTCCTTGGCCAGAGGATCCATCAAATTCTAGGGAGTAATTTCTAGTCCCGAGCAAATAGTGGCAGATATACAGTGCTTTGCTTAGATGATATGGGGTAGGATTGGCTGATTGCCGAGCCAGTGCTGTAACAGCATAGGCGGGATCTTCCTTTCACACTCTGAGCAGCAAGGAAGGGCAGGAGGTGTAGGAGCAGGTGGTCTAGGAGCCCTTTGAGGGGTCCGGAGTGCTGGTTCCAGTTCTGATTCCGGAGATTCAGATCTAGGAGGTGTTGCAGGTGCAGCCGGAGGAGGCACAGGTGCATGATGCCTAGGCACAGATTGCACTGGTTCATCCTCAAGATCAGGAATTAATCCTGTAGGATCAAGAGGTGGAGCCTCTCTGAGAATTCGAGTGTTCCACTTCTTAGTCTGAGTAACGCAATGAGGGAACATAGCCTCATCAAAGATTATGTGAGTGGATGTAAAAATGACATTGTTTGGGGAGCACATAAAGATAAAGTTGTGCTCATTGCCAGGAGCAATGCCCAGGTAGGTCATAAGTTCGGACATAAGTGCCACAGCCGAATACGCGTAAATGAGATATATCGGGGACTTTGTTAGTCAGCACCTCATATGGGGTGTGCCATGCGTGTCTCTTGATTGGTGTCTGATTGTACATATGGACTGCATGGAGGGTGGCGAAGTCCCACCAGCTAGAAGGCAAGCATGCCTCATGGTGCATTGCCTCTGCTTTGTCCATCATAGTGTGCATAAAGCACTCAGCACAACCATTTTGTTATGGTGTGTGAGGCGCGCTTTGGAGAATCCATATGCCATGCTGCTTTAAGAGCGCATCAAAAGCATCCGATTTGTATTCTCCCCCTGCATCGGACATCCAGGAGATTACCTTGGAGTCGAATTGCGTATTGACCATAGAAATAAAGTTACGGGTGCAGGTGATAGCCTGACCCTTTAATCACATGCAGGAGGTCCATGCATGACCAGTGAAGTCATCAACGAAGATATGAATCGATCGGGAAGGACTTGAGATCAGAATGTATAATCTCGAAAGGTCATTTGGTGTGAGCCTGATTAGGTAAGAATGACCGATTTGGCATCTTTCCTAAAGCGCAGCCTGGACATAATGGATCCCAAATTGGGAAAGGCACATCAGGGAAATTACGTGTGTGCTTCTTCGCATGCAATAATACATCGCGCGAAGGGTGAGCTAATCTCTGGTGAAGCATCTGGTAATCCATTGAGTAGATGGTACTCAGAATCGAATGCATAGTCTCATAAGGTAGAGATTTGATGCAGAATATCAAATCACTGGGATTGCGTGGCGTGAAGCGAACATATTCAAGACCTGACTTTTGGAATAGTGAAAGGTGCTGCGGATCACCGCGCACAGTCATATCATCCAAGAGAAATCTGCCAAGTGATAGTAATTGCACAGTTAGATCTGGTATATAGTATACTGGATATAGGCATACTGTATAAGTGCTGCCGTGATCAGGGCGGACAGTGAGGATTACTGTGCCTTTTCCTTTTATGGTTGTAGTGCTATTTGCAGTACGCACGTGGATTGGCTCAATTAATTCCTCATATTGTGCAAAATCGCTTAATTCATATGTGAAATGAAGCAATTCCCCTGAGTCGATCATCCATTCAATATTGTCAGGAGCAATGGCTCTCCATTTTCCTTTACAGGTCTCACATCCTTTTTTAGCATTTAGCACAAGTTCCATTTTGGTACTACTGTGTGCTAATACATCATTCTGCAATCGTACTACTTTAATACTTGATCCTAAAAGGAGAGGGTAGTTAGATGTGATGAGAGAAGGAGGAGATGGGATGGGAACTGACATGTTGTCATAGCTCCCCTTGACGTGAGCAGGATTGATGCCCACAGCATCCACGATTTCCGCGTTGACATCGAGTTCTGATCTGTAGATGTCTACGAGATTGTCCTCATCCCAGTGGTCGGTGGGTGGTCCATCAAAGCACGATCACTTGGATGAGCCCGAAGACTCATCCTCATCCTTGCTTTCTTGTGGGCACTCAGCGTCTGACCCAAGAATGGGCACGCTGTGCATAGGAGACAGGGTGGACGCGGGTGATGGGATATGGCAGATGCACATGGATGGGAGTGGGACCGCGGGATGGGCTGCAGTGAGCTCTGGGAGCGCGCAGGCCTCGTCTGCGAGATCCACGTTGGACAGGACGGGAATGAACACATGGGGGTGGCTGTTGTGTCCGTTGACTTGAAAAGACGGTGCGGTGATGGGTCGCAAAGGACGGGCACAGTGACATGGCACCATGCAGACATCATGGTCGAGGGAGGTTAGATCAGCCGCAGCACTGTTGAGCGCACAGACCGTTTCGTTCATCATGGGGAGGCCCATGTGGTTGGCGAGAGCGGATGTGTGCAGTGTGGATGTGAAGGCAGGGGACTGTAATGGGTCGATCTGATCTGATGCGCAAGTGCACGCAGGTTGTCAGCGGGTTCGGGCATGGTCTCGTCATTGTAGTATGCAGGCGCAGTGTGGTTGAGGGCGGATGTGAGGTGACCGTGATGGTCATCGTTGCGTTGCTTGCCTTTGCTGCTGCCGCGTGTGCCGTGAGGGTGTTTGCAGCCGCACGCATTATCACTGCAGTGGTGTGACTGGCCGCATGAGGGGCTGTGCGCGCTGCCCTGGCTGTCGTGTTGAGGCGCTGGGGTTTGCTGTGAGTGGAAGGGGCACGGTCCTGGATCGCACTTGACGGTGCTGAGTTTCTGCACATGTGGGTCCTGGTGGCGAGACAAAGAGCCACAATGGGTGTCACGCTGTTCCCATGAGAGAACGGCGGCATGGGGTACGGTTTCGATCATGATCGTGTCGGGTTTGTTGACCATTGCTATACCTTGAGCTACCACCTCCATTGAGGGAGGGAGCTTGGCAAGTAGTATCATTACCTGTACTTTAGTAGGGATTGAGCAGTCTGTGTCTACAAGATGTGTGAGGTACATTTGTAACTCGTCAAGGGCTTTCCCAGGGTGCGAGTCAGTGGGAATCTGTATGTCGAGCAACTTTTTGAAGTCAGAGTAGGCCATTGCGATGCCAGGGGCTCCATAGGCACCTTGGAGAATATTCCAGAGTGATTTTGCTGTTTTGTGGCTGGCAAAGTGGGTGCGAATGGCTGGCATGATGCGCAGTTTGATCACGCCAATGGCCTTGGCATTCATGATGTCCCACACATCAACATCAGACTTGTTAGAGTCGTCCATCGCAAGGGTCGGCTTTTCTTCCTCGATGGTCCAGGAGTCTCCCTGCATCTGCAGGAAGGACTCCATGGTTGGTGCCCAGTCGAGGTAGTTGGTACCCAAGAGTAGAGGGACTGCAGTGAATAGGGCAGAGGTCATTGCTAGAATCTGGTAGGGGGTACTCGTCAGTAAAAATTAATGACAATGAGTAAAGATGAAGATGCTGCCCATGGAAGGGCGCATATGCCAGATCCCGTGCTTGTGGCTGCCATTTGTAATTGCGTGCATCGGATAAACCAGGCAAGTTGGTGGCGCCGTTGCATGCTGCCAATTACAGTGCTGCGAGGGTCGCTTACTGGGGCTCATAACCTGTTGAGCGGGTAAATGCTGCAACCCCTTTGGGGTGTGCAAATGAAAGGGGCCACTTAGACTAACCTGGTAAGGGTTGTAAGGGTAAAAAACTCTTATTGGTTCTATCTACTGACACTTGTATATATACGTGGATGTAAGTGGAGATAGAAGTATTGTATGTGAGAAGGGCATAGACCTTAGAGCTGCATCTGTGATCTAATCTAAAGTATGTAGATAAGATATAACCATAGGGGTTATATGCACCATACGATTACATGTATATATTCAACAATTCCCTCCTTCTTGCCATCACCCCTCCTCCACTGCTACCATGGGTAATGATATACTTTGCTGATTCCAGCTTGCCCATCCTCCAATCCCACGTTCTGACACTCGGACGTTCGAAACATACTCTGAGCTTATGTATGAGATGCAGACTGTGCTGGCTTTCATAGGCTGGACAATGGCTATGGAGTCTTTGTTACAAACCATGTGGAGCCTTTGAACCACATGGACCATCCTTACATATGTTCCCCATGGCAGTCCTTTGATGGACAGCCTTATCAACATCAATGAAAACTGCTTTTGCGACACCTTGCATTCAGTAACCCCTCCCCCCCCCTTCTACTCCACCATCAGTGGTACGGCCACAACTGCTCCAGAGGCAGACTCCATGGGGATTCTTCTATACTGTCATGAAGGATACCCCTACGCCCCCAGAAACTGTTGTAGGGTCAGACAATAGGTTGCTTCTTTACTCATCAGTTGGTTTCAATATTAATAGACTCTATAGCTATGGTCCTGCTCCTCAGGCCATCAATGCCACAAATGAGAACCCATTCAATACCACTGCAGACGTTCAGCACATGATCAAAGAAAGGACAGCCTTTATCAATAGCCTCATAGATCAGGAGGTTGTGGAGTATAATGCTTGTGAGGAAAGCCAGCAAATGCAGCTTAGGTATCCTGGGATGACTGAGGATGAGATATTTAGAGCATTACATATGCTGGAGATTTAGAAGTAACTCCCATGCCCTTTCTGTATATAAAGCAGACAGAAGTTTAATAAATTCAATGTCTGCCTCTTCCTTTACCACCACATTCAGTGCACCAACATCCAAAGATGTCACATCACCACCATATTATGCTGTTCTATATGTGACATTCATATTCAACTCACTCCTCCAATTTTCAATCTAATGGTGCAGCATCATTGAACGCTCATAATTATGTGGGACGTAGATACTCCAGATTTTGCCGTTGAGGTGGAAGTTATCACGGGGTCTGGGCTTGAGCCCCTGTCCCATACACAAGACCATTGCTCCCCCTGGTCATTCATACTGTGTTATCATCTGACAAGTTCAAGTTTACTTGCAGATATGTCTCTCAGGACGAGCCCAGTAACTTTGAACCACAGTATCCCACATATTACATCTATCCCCCCCCTTACAGGAGTGGAACGCTGCCCACAAATACATTATGAGTGCCACAGTCACAGTCACCACCTCCTCAGCCAATGCCAGTTCTACATCCATCATTGCCCACTGTATTAGAAGCTGGGATGAACAATCCCTCAGCATAGGCACCAATCATGCCAAGTCTTCTTGTATTGAGGTATATACCACATGTCAAGTTAAGCTACTTGCTAAGATCAAATGCTGCAAGAGTGGTTCAAGCTGTTATACCCAGCAGGTTGATTTGGCTCATGCCCAGCACTTCAGCAGGTCTTTATCCCCTCAGCTCTACAAGAGTTGGTAGCTCACCAGAAAATGTGGTTTCCAATCAATCACAGGATTGATCACAGGGCTGGAGGAGGTCTTAGGTGTCACAAGGCGATAGCAATTGTCTTGGTGGTTTCAGCATCAGTAGCTGGTGAAAGCTATGTAAATGTAGATATCAATATGGAATGTGGAAACCTATGATATCTATTTGTGTTATGCAAGCTGGAGGTTGTAATATGAAGTAGGGGGACCCCCTAAAGGGAGGGGGGGTGGCAGCCCCCATTAATGTCTTGGTTAGTGTTTTCAATTGTATATCTTCAGGGTCCGGGTCAGAGCCCTGTTGGGGGGATGTAGGGCACAGCCCCTTTGTGACGCTAGCTGGCGGGTGTGAGATACTCACAGGTTAGGTTGACCGAAAGGTAGCTGGTGGGTGTTTAAATCCCACTTGAATAGTAAAACTGTTATATTACGGGCCTGGGGTAGAACCCAGTCAGGGGGTCCGGGTGCAGTCCAGTTTGAGTATACTTGTGAGAGATATTATAATTAATTAATACAACTGTTCATTTACGTCAACTATTACACAGTTACCCCTGATCCATAGATCATGCCACATCACCTCTGGTAACTTGTGGTTAGCATGATACATGGTTTGTTCCATTGAACTGTCCTCTTCTTGCAGTACTTGTTGGTGAGAATGACCTGTTGCTGTGCACCAAAAAGCATCTTGTAGTGCAATAGGCATTCACAGTCTCTGAAGTCACCAAAGACTGCCATATTCCGCATCGTTATCCCATTGGCTGAGGTTGAAGTCCCTGCCAAAGTACATGTGACAAGCTAAGCCACATGCCCATTTGGTCTTTCCCAGGCATGTGGGACCGACTAGGATTAGGGACCTAATATTATTAACTGAACCACACATATGTCCGGTGTTCATCTTGTTTCTAGCCCCAACTTACAGTGGCTCAAATAAGTGTCCCAATGTTGGGCCATCTTAGAAAGACTTGAAATTTGCAAGAGAACCAAAAGGTGTTAGCTCTAACTCTTGCAGGGTTATTAATACCCCTAACCCTTGCCTCAAGGATGAGCCTTTAGTCATGTGATTTGGTTGCCATAGCATTGAGATATAATGATTTTAAAATCACATGTCATTGGGACACTTATTTGACTCTAATATTTTCAGTCAATATTTGGTGAATAACATAAGATTCTGATTGATTCTGTGCTTCAATTTTGTCTGGTTATGTAACTTACATGATTTTGAGTAGTATAATGGACAAGGATACCACCCAGCTAACTCTACTTCACCATAAAACTTATTTCTACCTTTGCTAGAGTCAATATCTTTTTTTTCTTTGAATCTGGCTTTTCTGCTAGGAAAATATCCTTCCAACTGCCCAGGGAAAGTTTACTGTGGCCAGGGGTGTCAAAGAGATCCATCTATGCAAGGAAAACATCAACTTAAGATGTCCTTCCAAGTTTTCTTCTACTAATAAAAGGAGAATTGCCTCTAGTATTACCTCTGGTGAGGTTGAAAATGCTGTCCAAGCAACCCAACTCATCAATTATACCCTTTTCTATCCTATCTCTTCACAAACTGTTTGAAATGTACTAGTCTACACCTTCAAAGGCTGTAGTCAAGAAAATAAAACCACTCTTGTTTATTAGATATAGGTAACATAGGCTGATCTTTGCTTTCAGGTGCCAATACTGGACTATAGAGGCTGGACTAGGGTCATTGGGTCAATTGAGACCAACATCGACAGGATTAGGTCACATGGAAGGCAGGAAAGC
>JBBPQT010000305.1:0-18646 GCA_038092715.1 Boletus smithii | reverse complement strand
ATATATTAATATAGTAATTATTTACAGGATAATTAATATTTATAATGTTATTCTTTCTTATTTGAAATAAATTGGAATAGTAGTTATTTAATAATAATAATAAATGTACACTATCATTGAAACATTTGTTACAAACAAAGAGACTTGAACTCTTAAGGAATTACTTCCACCCCTGCTAATATGAGTTTTTTTCCATTAATTTATTTAGGTGTCAAGAGGAATTGAACCTCTGAATAAGGTATTAACAGTACCCTGCAATAACCACTCTGCTATAACACCATTTAAAATATAAAAATATTTTATTATTTAATATGGTAGGCACAACTTGAACACACTTCTTCTCCCACCCAAAGGGAGTGATTAATCTAGTGCTTTATTACATGCTGCTATACTAGTTACAGCTGGTTTATATTTATCAATTAAATTATTGTTATGAAATGCATCATTTTTACACTTTTTACACTTAAAACAAAACAATTCTTTTCCTTGCACATGATTGTGGGAAAGTCACATGATGAGTCCTAATTACTGACACATGCCTTTAATCTCTGCTCCTTCTTATCTTCTTTGTCCCACCATCAAGGGAACTCTCTTATGGATGCTTCCATTACTTACCATACTCAGCCTTATGCTCCCAGACACAGCTTGGTCTGTACACACTCCTTAATAGTATATAAGCTAGACACTATGCAACTGCTACTAGTACAGCAGTCTAATCCACTTGTTCTACCAGCCTCACTAAGGCCCAGTTCTAAGGATTCTCCTCACCCTTCCCTCACATTCCCCTTGTCTTGCAGAACACTGTATTTGGTCATTGTTGGCATAAGACAGTCTTATCTGACCATAGTGGCATGCAACTACAGCTTTGGCCTAGTATTGTTACAATCATCTGCTATTTTAGAATTTAGTCATACTGCTTTATTAGTTATTACTTTAATTGAAGCAAGTACAGCTTTCTTTGTAGCTACTTGTGAATGAGTACAAAATGATTTAGAAAGAATAATCACTTTTAGTACAATATCTCAATTAGGTTATCTGGTAATGGCTATAGGTTTAAGTCAATATAATGTGGGTTTAATATTATTTATACTTGTTCCATTTTTAGCTTGTGCTTTTTTAGTTTTAAATCTTTTTTTGCTTCTAAAAACACCTATGAAGCTAAAGCATCTGCTTATGAATGTGGTTTCTTAGCCATTGAAGGACAGACTAGATCTACTTTCCAAATTCATTTCTATATTGTGGCTATGTTATCCTTAGTGTTTGATTTAGAAATTTTATTATTATTTTCTTTAGCTGTTACTTTATATCAAGTAAGTACTTATGGTTGTGTTATAGGTTTAATGTTCTTCTTGTATTAACTATAGGATTTGTATTAGAGATAGAATCTGGAGTTATCTCTTTAACTAATACTCATGAATAATTTTATTAATTTTATTATCATAATTTATATTTAATCTTCTATTATAGTTAACCCTCCCCTCCTTCTTAATAACTAGGGTGGCCTGATGAGGCCACAGGACGACCCCATGGTGGGCCTGAGATATATGAGTGACATGGGATATGAGTGGGCCCATATGAGATGGACATATGTAGAATACGGAAGGGCCTGGAAATGTATAATAAATAAAGGATCAATATATATGAGCTCAAGACTACTTCTTCTAGTATGTAGAACTATCTAATATTACCTTGTGATCTGTAATTGATGACAGTGTTATGATCCTGGGTAGGATCTAGCTAACACCACAACCCAACCCAAAAGTATGGTGTATATGGCTAAAGCCCACTAGAGTTGGATGGAGACAGTCTCAACCAGGGGTAAACCCCTATGCCAACAGTGTAGACACCGAAGGTACAACTGGGACTCGATAGGTAAATGATTGTCCTGCAGGACGAGGGGAATGTGTTGTAGGCAAACAGTGAGCAGGATCCTTAGAACAGGCCTCCTTGTGGGGAGAGGTGAACAAGTGGATTAGACTGAGGTAGTCAGTTGAATCAGACCTACTTATATATGGTACAGGAGTGTGCACAGACCATGCTGTGCATGAGAAAGGGAACCTATGTATGGGTATAGTGAAGAAGCATTGGTGGGAGAGTTTTCATGATGCTGGGAAAAAGAAGTAAGAAGATATGAAGATAAAAGCCTCATGTTTGGGGAATGGTCCGGTCACATGATAGGTCAGGTGACTATTCCCACAATCATGTGCGAGTATGGGTGTGAAGATAAAGTAAAGAAAAGTAAAAAAAAGGGGTGTTTCATAACAGAAAGCACATGCAAGCATCATAGATAGTTGGATGCATGTTATTGTTTTTTATATATATCTCCATCCTTGACTCTGCTGATTGATGTCAAATACTCGTTGTTAGAGGAATCTGAATAGTCTACTAGTCAAACACAAAATGTCATATCATGTATCCAGGATTCAATGCTCCTCCATAATCCCACAGATACCTAAGAGGTCTGCTAGTCCAGGTCTCATCGCCATCTGAATGTCTGCATTAGCTGCAACAAATGTGTTGTTCTGGATGCCAGATAGAAATTGATGAATCAGAAAAAGGAAGGTTGTGAAGTTGGTCAGATAGTTGATATAGGTACAGACAAGGGGATCAGCAGGTAGTTGGTTTGCAAAATATTTGAGCTCAACCACAAGCTGAAGAATGTGTGAGAGTGTTCATCAATCATCATGGAGTGTTTGTGTATATACTGCAGCAAGAATGAATGAAATCATTTCGAGGGTGATGGGAATGTCGGTCAAGAGTTGACATGACAGAAATTCTTGAGGTGAGAGGATGGAAAACCAGCCAATGGAGTCCTGGATGCACAAGGTGTGCAATATAATGTCATGCATGATCAAATCAGAAAACCACATAACCTATGAAAATACATCAGATCATGACAGAAAAAGTGAGAATTCTTATCTTCAATCCAGATGAATCATTGACAAACTGATGCCAATGAGTAAAACCCCAATGATCGTCCTATGTGATCAGCAATCTGAGCCAACTGACATCCACCACCATTAGTGAGTTGATATTGGGGACTATGAAAGAGTGTGGGTGTCATTGTAACAAAGTGTGCTGTGGCAGCAGGGAGAGTAGCATGTGAATGGTGTTATGGATGTGTGAGAAGAAAATGGCTGGCATGTTGGCCAACTGAGCACACAACAAGTGCAAGAATGTTTGATCACCTAGATGGGTTGAGAAAAAGGGCAGAGATGGACCCACAAAAAGGCTGTGCACTGCCCAGCATGAGGACATTTACAAGTAGAAAAAAAATGCTACCTTTAAGTGGCGACCAAGTAGGATCATTCCATAGGATATGGTGACCTGCACAAAGATAGTTTCATACATAGCCATGACCAAAAGAGAGAATTGTTCCATTAATGTGGAATGATAGAGAGACTTCTTTATACATGACAAGATAGTCATGAATGGGTAGAAGATTACCCCAATGTTTCTTATTTTTCCACTTTACATATCACAAGATATATCAAACCATCCACTACCATATTTTGCTAAAGCTAAGCATACTTTGAGTACATAACTATTTTACTCTTGCTAGTATATTACCCTAGCTAAGACCCCTTATCATAATCCCACCATTCCAATGTCATATTCCACCCGCACTTATCATAAAGAGTTGTGATTGGCTAAATCACCCCTTCTATATCTAGAACTCTACTTGAGTCAGCTTTGCACAGCATGAGTCATAATGAGTGTGATGAGTCAGCACACTTAGAAATCATTAGTCAGCCTTAGTAATCAATGCTAAAAAGAGGCAAGACAGAAAGAATATATTAGACAAATCCTAAACTAGAGAGTGTGAGTCAGAATGAGTCATCTACTGATTACAAATCATGAGTAAGCATAAGACCAACCCAGCCATCAGAAAAGCCTTGGCATTTGTAATCAATAGCTTGGCATTTATAAGCAAAATCTTGGCATTAGTAAGCCGCTTTTGAGCAGGCACAGCCACCTATAGACAATATATATAGACAGCCTTTTGGCAGTCAAGAGAGACCACTCTAAGGAGACCAAATACCATCTCAGGAGATACAAGAGTGATCTGACTGAGAAAAATGGATCTCTAGCCTAGAGTAGAATTGGATTGTTACCTACTAGGTGATCAGCATAGCTATAAGACTATTTAATCACTGTACCCTATGTAAATCTAGTGTAGGAAGGTCTAGTATCTCTAATACCTTCTACTAACCTTGATGCCAAGCCCTACCACTAGTAGTTCAAATAACACTGGTTTAAATAAACAATCAGGAGTGACACTGAGTGATTAGACTGCTTGCATGACCCCTATCAAATTCCTAGATTGAACTGAATTTCTAGGAATATTTTCTTTATTGCTATGAGTAAGAATTGCACTCTAGCTACACTAATGACCCACAGATCCTAACAACCGGATTTCTACAAAGCCTTAGTCTGTATGCCTAAATAACTGAGCCTTCATTAAAATTTTCCTAATGTGGAGCAACCAGCCTTATTAGCTGGGAGCCCAGATGTAAATCAGTCACACAATAGAGATAGAGATCAGCCAAGGAATGTGCAGACACAATACTGGAACACAAAACAATGGATTGCAGCATAACATAACACCTGGAATCCTGACCACAAAAAGGTAATACTACTAGTATACTGACTACAGCCTTTATTGGATGCTATGGATGTGGAAGTAAGATACATGGCCTGTGGACCTGTCTGAGGATCGATGAGCTAGTACATACTGGTAACCTAGACAGGGACTGGACCAGAAAGCTGTATCTAAGAGGATTATGTGACCCGCTCTATCGGCGATCCAGAGACACAATCTTGGATGCATATTGACATGCATGACAGGGACCAGAGCAAGGAGAGTTTCTGATGAACACAGTGACTGTTGGACGGAAGCAACAAGAAAGAGGCGCCAAGAAAAGCTATGCATGGGAATATTTAAGCGATGAAGAAGAAAGATATGAAACCTGACAAGCTTACTGTTTAGTGACCAGTGCTGATGGTGGGCACTATGAAATGACTGATGACGAAGAGCCCCTGCGATCATATGCCATGGAGAGACCAGAGAAAGGATGGAACAATTGTCAGCAAGAAATATTCGACGGGGTATACCAACCATCATGAAGGAACCTATGAAACAGAACAAATCAAAACAATCCAATAAGTGCTGATAAGAAGCCTCAACAAAATGAGATAGTATTGGAAAACATACTAATGAACTTAAATGGTAGACCAATGACAACCCATCCAAAAGAGCGAGATGGTAGATGAATGGGTGAATCACCCATGAAAGGGAAATGTTACGAAATGCCCCTATGTACACTTTACTTTTCGTTTCATCATTACCTCTACTTACACGTGATCATGGGAATAGTCACATGACCTATCACGTGACCAAGTCTAGACCCACAACACATGCCTTTAATCTCTTTTGCTTCTTTTAATCTCCATCTCTTCTCTTCCCACCATTGTGAGAACTCTCCCACGACGACTTCTCTACTTTACCTTTACTTAGGTTTTCACTCACACACACAGCATGGTCTGTGTGTGCTCCTGTACCCTATATAAGTAGGTCTGATTTGACTGACTACCTCAGTCTAATCCATTTGTTCTCCCTGCCCTCACCCGGGTGCTGAGTTCTAAGGTTCCACTCCACTCCACTTCCAATTCCATCACCACATTCCCCTCGTCCTGCAGGACACTCATTAACCCATTGCGTTCCTTGGTAGTTCGGGTTCATTCCTACTTGTGGGCTTCAGCTGTAGATGCTTCCCTTTAGGGGTTGGTTGTGGTGTTAGCTAGATCCTTTGAGGATCATAACAGGAAAGACCTGATGAAAAATCTAGACACCCCAAAAGCAGTGATGGTGTCAGTAGTGAATAACATTCACGATAGAGTGAACTCAAACTCACCTAAACCAAACTCACACACACCCCCATCGCCCCCAGAGACAGCCCTGAAGGGCAAGGAGCAGTGGAAAGCCCCACAGGAATGGGAGAGGGATGTGCAGATGAGAGATGAGACAAGAGAAATAAGGAGGGATTACCTATAAGCAAAAACCCCACAATCTTAAATTTGAACCCCGAGCCCCAGAAATAGGCACACAGGAAGACCAAAGAACATTGCCGAATAGTTGGAGATTGGAATTATCCTTAGTCACAAATGCACATGACTTACTATCTACAATTCTAGCAACACCAATTAGGATTACTACTGGTGAACTACTTGGAAGTTCCCAGGGAGTTGAGTGCTATGCTAAGTGACCAAATTAGCCCAAAGATGATGACTAAGACAGCAGTTGTGAGCCACCATGTCACTGCCATGAAGATTAGTCATCACCCACTACTGACACTACTAATTTGGTTAAGTAACCATACCTGTCTCGTGATAATTGACAGTGGATCAGAGATCAATATCCTAAAAAGGAATATCTGGGAAAAGTATCTACAGATACTTATAGATGAATCAGCAAATATGACAATGCACGATGCAAGTGGATGAAATAGTGAGATTAGAGGATTAGTACCTAAATAAAGGTACTAATTGGAGGACTACAGACCAGAGGAAATTTCTGGGTATCTAGTAACTGTCCACCAGATGTACTACTAGGCCGAGAATGGATTCAACACAATCTAGTGTTGACAATCGAAGACCCCAATGGGACATCATTTAGATTTGGTCACATGAATGCTGACCCCAACAAAACTATGGTAATCAGACTGTCCCAAGAGACAGACTGAAATTCTGCCACTCTAGCTGAGACAAGCGAACAGGGAACGCATGTGATCAGCATGCTCACCTGCCAGTGCATAACCAACACAGCCAAGATGGAGATTACAGAATGAGTCATATCTACACCGATTAGGATACATAATGACCTAAATAGTGTACTACTGATGGAGGAGCAGGACAAGAGTAAATATAAGGGAAAGGTATATGACTTTAATGATTGGGAAGGCCCAGAGATGCTCTGGGATACACAAATGTACTCTACTATATTCCAGCTGGATCCTGATATCCAACCCACTGGACCAATCACCATGACATTCACTAATGCTCAGTTAGGCAAGCTGATGTCACCTGTGCATGCACCATTCAGCAATTCCCAAGCTGAGCTGCTAGTGCTCAATGCTGCCCAGTTCACAACACTTCACAGAGAAATAGAGCATGTGGGACACAGCTACCAGCTGAGTCATCTCCTACATATGGAACTACCCCCTGAGCACGGAGTTCCAGACCCAGGCATGCTATGACACATAAAATTACCGCAACTACATTTTGTTGAGAATGTAACTTATGTGACAGAAAGTATCAGTCACAAAGTCAATCCAGATGACACTTGTAGATGAAGTGACTCTCAGAAATGAAGTCATGTGATCAGTCACATGATCAGTCACAGACTGAGTCACATATTAACATTCATGACCATGTGATCTAGAGTCTAGATTACAAGTCTAGATCACTTCCACTATCCATGATGTCACTATAGTGCAATACTGATGTCATAGCACATCATACTATAGTTATTTATGCTATTGGTTCATATGATAGAACATTCCATTCCATACTTACTATCTATAGCATATAGATCTCATAGTTCAAGAGGAGCTTGAACTATAAGATTAGATAGTATATAAGATTTGTCTAATTGCTGTATCTTATCTCAATCTTGAATACCAACATTCAATTTCTTTCATTGAGTCTTACTCTGAGAACTCTTGGCTCTGAACCTAGTTCATCAACACTACCAGGTAAGTATTCCTACCTGAGACCCTATCTTTCTCTGTCCCTTCGCTTTGAGTACTATTGTACTTCGAAAGGTTATGAGCCCCACTTAGACAAGCAGTCATCTTCACATTCCAAAGTGGATGCTTGATTTTCTGGCGAACACCTGAGATGTTCTTCATCATACTTGAATTTAGAACATTTACAGATGCTCATCATCTGACGCTTGCTCTTAGATCTCGAAGTCTATCAAGCGTAAGTAATCAAGTCCCTTGTCCAATGAACCCTGTTCCTTGTCCTTGTTCTTGTCATCCTCCAATGCCCTTCCCTAGATCCAATCCAGAGACTAGGGAGAGTGTGGGTATACCCATGGGTATCTGAATGTTAGGCAACATGCAGTGGTGACTCAAAGCGAACCACTAGTCTGGCATATGAGTAACTATTCCAAAGATGGGGAAAATACATGAGGGAGATGAGTGTCCTTATATACAACGAGATGGAATCTAGTGTGGATAAACAGAATGAGAATGGAATGTAAGTATGTATACTGGCGTCATGGAAATGGAGGGAGAAAGAAATCCTAACATCATCCCCCTCTTAATGGTTGATGTCTGCAGCAATAGAATGAGGGAGCATGAGCTGGGGGTGTGGAGTGGAAATGGACGACAGAGAGCACAGCCACATAGTCGGCTGTGGGCATGGCACTGCGGGGTGGAGGCGGTGGAAATGAGCGACAGCATTGCAGGCATTGCTGAGTTCAGCAGTGTGTTTCCATTCACGTTCTTCGCAGGGGAAGCCACGCCAGTGGACGAGGTATTCAATGTGACCACAGTGGTCCTGCGAGTCAAGGATAGCTTCAACTTCCTGCTCTTCAGCATCATTGACAAGGTCAGGTGGAGGAGGTGGGGGAGCTTTTTGTGAGGTGAAGGCGCCAGGAACATAAGGCCAGAGGAGACATTCATTGAAGACTGGGTGGATACCTTTCCACAACCGGTCGAGTTTCAATTTATAAGTGGCAGTGCCTACCTTTGCCAGAATCTTGAAAGGGCTATAGCATTTGTTGTCCAACTTTTGAGATGGGCAGTCGGTGTGGATGTTGGTCGCTTCCAGTAGTACGAGGTCCCCAGGGTGATACATATGGCAGTTGCATGCGTGGCAGTCGTGAAAGCACTTCATATCAGTGGCCACATGTTCCAGTGCCACACAAGCCTTGTCCTGGGTTTGTTTCATGTGGTCAACAAAGTCTTGGGCTGAGGCGTTATGGACTTCCTTTCATTGCTCGATCCCAAAAATCGGTTGCTGCCCATAGTTGAGTTGGAAGGGGGAGTAGCTAGTCGCAGACAAGGATTTCTGGTTATGTGTGAATTCTGCGAGAGGCAGCCATTTGGCCCAATCGGTCTGGCGATAATTTGTGTAGATATGGAGGTATTGCTCAACCTCAGCATTCAGCCACTCGGTTTGACTGTCGGTTTGGGGATGGTAAGCAGTAGATAGATTCGCCTCAATTTTGAGCAGGGTGTAAAGGTCCTTTATGAATGAAGACACAAACTGAGGTCTGCGGTCAGAGATAACCTTCTGCAGGGTCCCATGGAGTTTGAAGACGTGATTGCGGTAGATCTTGGTGATGCCCAAGGCAGTGATAGTGTCCTGCAACTGGGAATACATGGATCATCTTGGAGAAGCAATTGATGACATTAAGAATAGCATTCTTGCCATTAGACTTGGAAAGCGGGCTGATGAGGTCAATGGAGATTTCTTTCCATGGCACTAAAGGGACAGTGTTGGGATGAAGCGGGGTATGACCAGACACTGCTTTGGGTTTGGTCTTCTGACAGCAATTGCACCCTTTGACATAGGCTTTGATGTCCTTTCAGATGGAGGGCCAGTAGTACTTATCCATGATGAGGTCATGCATGTGTTGGATCCCTGGATGTTCTGTGGTTGGATGATTGTGATTTTCATGCAGGATGCAGTTGCAGATCGTCTGCTCGTGAGGCATGTAGAGAAGTGTTTTCCAATGGATGATACCGTTGTTTTCGGTCCACGGAGATCCTTCACATGTGAGACCTACTTTGACGTATCGCTCCCGTTTGTATTGGTTTTTGTGGATCATGGCTTCAATAGAGTCTGGGTGAGGTAGTGCTGGTGCAGAGAGGTCCTTGCTCAATCTGTTTGAGGCCTCAAGTGTTGCTCATGCAATGTGAAGGTGTGATGTGTTGAACAGGTGTTCAGGGAGGAAGGTTTGTTGAGAGTTGTCGAACTCTATTCCTTTCACAAAGTTGGGTTGCCGGGAGAGCGGGTTGGCAGGGTTGGACTTGCCCAGATAATGGGAGAGCGTGAAGTTGTACTCCTGGAGAATCTGCTGCCAGCGCGCCTGGTGATGGGAGAGGTCTTGGGGCTTGTGGAAGAATTCTAGATTCTTATGGTCAGTAAGGACTTCAAAAGTATGATGGGCACCAAGGAGATGGTGGTGCCATTCATTGAGGCCATGCATGATCGTGAGCATTTCAAGGTCTGCAGCATGATAGTTGTGCTCAGCATCAATGAGTGAGCATGACGTAAAGGCAATGGGATGCCAGACAGAATCTTGGCATTGGGAGAGGACAGTGCCAATACCAAAACCAGATGCATCCGTTTCACCACGATAGGGATCGAGGTCAGTTGGCATGGCGAGGGTTGGGGCAGTGGTCAACACGGCTTTGAGAGCAAGGAAGGCAGACTGGCAGTTGTCATCCCAGAGGAAATCCTTCTTAATAGATGTCAGCGCATTGAGAGGGCGAGCAAGCTGAGTGAAGTTCTTAATGAAACGATGGTAGAAATTGAGAAACCTGAGAAAGCCTTGGAGGTCCTTCTTTGATGTGGGCACTGGCCAGTCACGAATCATGGAAACTTTGGCTGGGTCCATCTTGACCATGTTTTGCGACATGATAAGGCTGAGGTATTCGGTCTCAAGTGCTTCAAATTCGCATTTTTCAGGTTTGAGGAACAGCTGGTTATCGCGCAAGATCTGAAGGACTTCACAGACAACATCACGGTGTTCCTTAAGCATGGCGGTATAAATCATGATATTGTCCATGTAGATGACAACCTTGCCACGGTTTAGGTCATACCCATACCCATACCCACCATATACCCATACCCACACTGTGGGTGTGGGTTCACTCATGGGTTTGAAAAAAACAACCCATGGGTATACCCACGATGGGTTTACCCATGGGTTCTCAGTGTTAGAATAAAGACATTCCAAAAGCAGCATTGAAATCATCTGCTTTCACAAGGCCCAATAGGCTCCAGGAGCCAAGACACACAAAAGCATGTAAGGACTGTATTAACAGTCTCAAGTGCATATGGGAAAGGATCAGACACTCTGGCATATATAAGATGCAAACCCACCATGTGGGTGTGGGTATGGGTGTGGGTATGTAGCATGCATACCCATACCAATACCCACAGGTACCCATACCCACAACCCATGTGGATTACCCATACCCACGCTCATCCCTACCAGAGACCCTTCCTTGTCGTCCAGACACCGTTCCTCGTCCAGTAACAAACCAACACACTGTATCATCCGGTATACCTTTGGAAATCCCTTGTCCTATTTGCCAAGGCGCAATAGAACAAGGTTCGAACTGAGTCAAGGGATCATCATGCTCACCACAATCCCTTTACTTTCTTTTCAGTTATTTGAACACCCTCTTTCGAAGTACAATAGTACGCTGAAGTGAAGGGACAGAGAAAGATAGGGTCTCAGGTAGGAATACTTACCTGGTAGTGTCAATGAACTAGGTTTAGAGCCAAGAGCTTCTCAGAGTAAGACTCAATGAGAGAGAAATCAAATGTTGGTATTTGAGATAGAGATAAGATACAGCAATAAGATGAATCTTATATACTATCTAATCTTATAGTTCAAGCTCCTCTTGAACTATGAGATCTATACGCTATAGGTAGATCTAAGTATAGAATGGAATGTTCTATCATATAAACCAATAGCATAAATAACTATAGTATGATGTGCTATAACATCAGTATTGTGCCATAGTGACATCATGGATAGTGTAAGCAATCTAGACTTGTAATCTAGACTCTAGATCACATGGTCGTGAATGTTAGCATGTGACTCAGTCTGTGACTGATCATGTGACTTCATTTCTGAGAGTCACTTCATCTACAAGTGTCATCTGGATTGACATTCTGTCACATCGGATTGACTTTGTGACTGATACTTTCTGTCACATACTTAACACCCTCTTCCTCTTCAGGAAGATCCTCTTACTTTCAAGTGCCATACAGCCTTGAGCATGCTTCCCGCCTCTCATCTCGACAATCACCTCCTCGCCTTCCATTACCCGTTCCTCCTTTCATTGGAGAAATTGTAAACAATGACATTTCCTACCTTGCAGATTTGTCAGACTCAGACTGCCAACCCAGTCCCTGAGTGGCTGGCCCAAACCTCCGAGGCGGCTCTTCATCGACCCTTTTCTCAACAAGTGGAGGAGGAAGCCCATGATGGGTGACTTCTCCTGGTGGACAGTCACCACGACCACCACCCCCTTCCTATTCTGCTGCAGATACAGGCCCCCAAGCCTATTCACCCAGGAATGTTGCTGTTCCATCAGCAGATCATCAGAATAAGGATCAAGGAGTCCCCAGAGGACCAAGCTTGGTCGGACTTGCAGATGACCAGGGAGCCATGGCATTTTGACAGTCTCGTGTATGCCTGGTGGATACATCGACCGATGTACCCCCAGCACGAAGACTTCGTTGTTGTTGACCTGCCAGAGCACAACCAGCTCCTCATATTACAATTCTCCAACCTCATTGCACTCCCCCCAACACACCTCCAGCTTCTGAGGTATCAGGATCAGGTTGAAGTGCAACTGATGCACTACCAGGTGTTCCGGATGCACCTGATCTACACTCCCTTCCAGATCCCTCTCCCTTTACCACTCCAGACCTCACTTTCTAGCCAGCAGGCCATTCCATTCCAGATTGACAATGCTGAGATCACCAACAGAAGGCAACCCATCAGTGTCAATGGACTTTGGTACATCGATGAGACAATAGTGCAGGCCTACAAAGGAGCAGGCTGGGCGTTCCCAGTTCCCTCTTACAAGGAGACCAAGTACCTTTGGCTTCACAGCCATGGTATCAAAATTTTCTGTCAGGACCTCTTCCTGCCCAAATGGGCAAACTTATTCCTCATCCAATCCCACAAGCCCAACCTGAAATGGGTAGAAGAATGGATCCTGTTGAGAATGTAGATTCCAGTGACTATCTGTCACATCGGATTGAGACATTGTAACAGACAAGTCATATGCTACATCCATGATCATGTGATACAAAGTCTAGACCATAAGTCTAGATTGCTTACACTATCCATGATGTCACTATGGCACAATACTGATGTCATATTGCATCTTACTATGCTATTGGCTATCTATACTTAGATTAACCTGCCCTATAGCTAGACATGGTTCGATAGAAGATTGAACCTTATATCTTAGGAGTATAAAGATTAGATCCTAGCAGCATGTAATCTTTATCTTGAATACCAACATTCGATTTCTTTCTCATTGAGTCTCGCTCTGAGAAAACTCTTGGATCTGAACCCATTGTTCATTGTTACCAGGTAAGCATTCCTACCTGAGACTTTTATCCTCTGTCCCTTCACTTTGAGGTACCTTTGTACTTTGAAAGATCCATGAGAGCAACGGATGGGAACATGGAGGTTCTTTTGAACAATGGAACATGAAGAATGGTATGGACATGCATTGTTTCAATGCACTTTTTGATGCGAGGATGCACTGGGATTTCAAAATGGACAAGTTTCCTTTTTACTATCAGTCACTTACTATACAAAAGCTAATAAAGAAAGCAGCCGGAATGGACCAAGAAGATGTCATTTACCAATCCCTTAAGGGACTTTTGTCAAACGAAAAAGAGCTTGTACGGATGAAGGTAAAAGAGAATGCTGCCTTTGCCGTCTTGCTTAATTCCTCCTACTTAGATCTTCCCCTTCCTTCTTGTTATCCTTTGGCTCCAGAATTGTCTGCTTACAGTTACAATAATCTGGACCACATAAAACTGTTTCTTTCTTTCTTGAACTATAACACTTATCTTGAAGTCGATAAGATAGTACTTCCATATGAAGATTGTACAAGTACCAACCTCTATATCAATGGAGAGACATATACCAATCCCCACTTCTTTCCTATGCTATTTATCGAAACTCTCAAATTAGCTAGTCACAGCCCTTTACCTTCCTCTTACATCAAGAAAGAGATTCCTCCTAACAGAGAGAAAAAACTTCGGGTACTGGAATGGGATTGGGAAAAGAAGACAGCAATGGCTTTTGGGAACAAAAGGACTAGGAGATTACGTCTCTGGATAGACAAGAGGAATGTGGCAATACTGGACAAGTCCTATACCCGACCACAACGGGAACCAAGGATGAGGACAGGAGCATCATTGGAAACACATACTCTTATCTGCATCTATGACAACATGTTCACTGACTTTGGTCTTGCAGATATGGATTCATTTATCAATCTCTAAATGGCTGGCCTCACTGTATCTCCTGACTTCCGGATCGACAACTCTATTCTTTCCAAGATCCCATCCTCAAAGGACCTACCAACTGGTCCACCTGGTCCATTCAGATCAGATCCACCTTCAAATCCCTTTCTGTCTGGGGTTTCATAGACAGTACTATCCTCTACGACACCACTGCTGCTGCCGACCAGTCCAAATGGATTGCAATCGATAAGCAAGTCTGCAGAATACTTGTCAACTCTTTGATGGATACCCTTAATGAAATATTGTATAGTATAGCGCAAATAACCCCTATGGTTATTATCTTATCTACATATACTTAGATTAGATTGAGATGTGGCTTTAGGCCAAAGGCCTCTCACACACATACAAGAACTTCTATCTCCACTTATAATATATATACAGTGTTAGCAGATAGAACAAATAAGAGATTTTACCCACAATAATCTCTCTACCAGATCCCAGCCATGACCTCAGCCTTATTCACTGCTGTCTCTTTGCTCTTGGGCACTAACTATCTTAACTGGGCTCCAATCATGGAGTCTTTCCTACAGATGCAGGGAGATTCCTGGACCCTCGAAGACAAGAAACCCACTCTCCAAATGGATGAGTCTAACAAATCTGATGTCGATGCGTGGGACATTGCCAACACCAAGGCAATTGGCATGGTCAAGCTGCCATCTGCACCTGCTTTGCCTCTCACAAAACAGCAAAGTCCCTATGGACAATGCTACTCAGCGCATACAGAGCTCCGGGCATAGCGAATGCCTATTCAGACTTCAAGAAGCTCCTAGAAGTCAGGATCCCTGCGGACACACACCCTGGCAAAGCCCTGGATGAACTCCAAATGTACCTGGTGTGCCTTATAGACACTGACTACCTACTCCCGACTAAAGTTCAGGTAATGTTACTCCTAGCAAAGTTACCTCCCTCAATGGAGGTCGTCACACAGGGAATCGCCATGGTCAACAAACCAGAAACAATCACGATCGAGACCATCCATCATGCCACCATCCTCTCATGGGAACAGTGCGACACCTGTCACGGCTCTACCTCTCATCACCAGGACCCGCATGCCCAAAAGCTTAGTGCTATAAAGCATGACCCCGGCCCATAGCGGTTCAACTTGCAGCAAGCCCCAGTGCCTCACAACAGCAGCCAGGGCAGTGCGCACAGACCCCTGCACGGTCAGTCACACCAGCACAGCAATAACATGCACAGCCGCAAACACCCTCATGGCACTTGCAGCAGTGGCAAGGGCAAGCAATGCAATGATGGCCATCACAGCCACCTTGCCACCACCCTCAACCACACCATGCCTGCGTACGAGGACAATTCCACTGCGCCTGAGCCTGCTGATGACCCACGCACACTCACACACCACATCAGATCAACCTGGTATGGACCACACGCATTCACGCTAGCAGACTGCATGGGCTTAGAGGCCATGACTGAAACCATGCACATGCTCGACAGCACCACTGCCAATCTCAAGTCCCTCGACTCAGACACCAGGACCATGCCACATTACCGTGCCCGTCCTCACTGTCCCATCACCACCCTGTCCTTCATCATAGATGCGCGCAATAACCACACCCACATCTTCATCCCTATCCCATCAAATGCTGACCTCACAGACAAACCCTGCATGCTCCCAGAGCTCACCACAGCCCGTCCAACGGTCCAGCTCCCATCACATGTATCACCTGCATCACATCACCCACATCTACCGCAACACCAGCAGTAAGTCCATCCATCACAGGATCGGAATCAGACACCCTAGGTCTGCTTCCACCAGACAGCGAAAGGGAAGACAAGCCCTGGGCTCATCCAAGCAATTGCAGTTCAACAGACTGCCCATGGATTCTTAGGACATGGATGACCTAGTAGACATCTACGGGTCCAACCTCAACACAGAGATTGCAGATGCCGCTGGCATCACTCCCACGTATGTTGAGTGGAGCTATGACAACATGTCAGTACTCTCTCCTCACCCTTTCTCTCTCATCGAACCTAACTACCCTCTCCTTTCAGGATCAAGTATTAATGTAGTATGTTCAAATGATGATGTATTAGCACATGGTAGTACCACAATGGAATACCTACTAGCTGCAAAGAAAGGATGTGAGACTTGCAAAAGCAAAGGAAAGGGAAGAGCAATCACTCCTGACAACATTGAGTGGATGATCAACTCAGGGGCATCGCTTCATTTCACATATGAATTAAGCAATTTTGCCCAATATGAGGAACTCATTGAGCCTATCCATGTGCGTACTGCAAATAGCACTACCACAGTAAAAGGAAAAGGCACAGTAATCCTCACTGTTCACCCTGATCATGGCAGCACTTATACAATGCACAGTGATTCGCAGCACCTCTCATTATTCCAGAAGTCAAGACTTGAATATGTCCACTTCACTCCACACAATCCCAGTGACTCTATATTTTGCATCAAGTCTCTACCTTATGAGACTACACACTCAATTCTGAGTACCATCTACTTGATGGATTACCAGACTCTTCACCAGAGATTAGCTCACCCTTTATGCAACATATTATCACATGCGAAGAAGCACTTCAGACAACCCCCAAAGATGGGCTATTAGCCTCAATTTTTTCGATGAAATATTAGGGCTAATAGCCCATTTTCATATAGGAAGTCCCAGGGACTTTTTCCACCTTTTGCAAACATGAAAATTAAGCTATTTTGAGACATTATATAATCTGTCACCTAAGTTGTGGAAGTCCCACATCCAAATTAGGAAATCAATTCATAGGTCATTTTTAGACATATTGGTAATGATTTTGTCAGCCATATGACATTCCCATGCTTCTATTGGAATATTCAACTAATTTTCAATAATTTGATAATGATTTGTCAGCTATGTGGGACTCCCATAGTGATGAGTGGGACTCCTACAATATATGTGGGAGTCCCATAACATTCACTGCCTTCAGTAGTCAATGCTAGATAGGTGAAAGTGTAGCTAAAATGTGTAGTAAATGTGTAGTAAAAGTCTATCAAAAGTGTAGTAAAAGTGTGGTAAAAGTGCAATAAAAGTCTATCAGAAGTGTATCAAAAGTCTACCAAAAGTCAACCAAAAGTGTAGTAAAAGTGTAGTAAAAAAGTGCACAAAAGTCTATCAAAAGTGTAGTAAAAGTGTAGCAAAAGTCTATCCAAAGTGTAGCAAAAGTGTAGTAAAATAGCGCACAAAATCTACAAAAGTCTACCAAAAGTCTATCAAAAGTGTACTAAAAGTGTACTCAAAGTCTACCAAAAGTCTACCAAAAGTGTACTAAAAGTCTATCAAAAGTCTATCAAAAGTGTAGTAAAAGTGTGGTAAAAGTGTACTAAAAGTCTATCAGAAGTCTATCCAAAGTCTACCAAAAGTCTACCAACAGTGTAGTAAAAGTGTAGTAAAAAAGCGCACAAAAGTGAGTTAAAAAGACTTAGGTTGTGATGTGTCAGCAGTATTGTTGCAATCAGTGTATTGTTTGATCATCAAACATATACACACCAGCCACATTCCAAATCTGTCTCACAGTCTTTATTTCCTCAATTATCATCATCTCTTATTTCTTCAACATTGTTCCTTATAATTCAATACACTTTGTCACAACACTTTCCACTAAACTCTCACTACCCTTTCTCATTACACTTCACTACACTTTCTTACTACACTTTTACTACACTCTTTAACTACACTTTTGCAAGACCTTTACTACACTTTGGGTAGACTTTTGGTAGACTTTGCATAGACTTTTAGTAGACTTTTGTGAACTTTTGATAGACTTTTGGTAGACTTTTAGTAGACTTCTGATAGACTTTTATTACACTTTTACCACACTTTTACTACACTTTTGATAGACTTTTACTACACATTTACTACACATTTTAGCTACACTTTCACCTATCTAGCATTCACTACTGAAGGCAGTGAATGTTATGGGAGTCCCACATACAATTATGGGAGTCCCACTTACAACTATGGGAGTCCCACTCACAACTATGGGAGTCCCACAAATATATTATGGGACTCCCACTCATCACTATGGGAGTCCCACTTACAACTATGGGAGTCCCACTTACAACTATGGGAGTCCCACATATATATTGTGGGAGTCCCACTGAAGATTATGGGAGTCCCACATAGCTGACAAATCATTATCAAATTATTGAAAATTAGTTAAATATTCCAATAGGAGCGTGGGAATGTCATATGGCTGACAAAAATAGGAGCATGGGAATTTTATATGGCTGACAAATCATTACCAATATGTCTAAAAATGACCTATGAATTGATTTCCTAATTTGGATATGGGACTCCCACCAGTCATATGGGACTCCTATATGGGACTCCCA
>JBBPQT010000304.1:0-18660 GCA_038092715.1 Boletus smithii | reverse complement strand
GAGGTGCTAGACAAGGACCCGTGGCACGATGTGATCGACATTCATTAAATAATTAAGATTCCTGACTTTGACATGTCGTGCGTCGAGCAGCGAAAATGATGCACTTGCATGCTTAATACGGAGCTCTAGTGCACATGGTTGATGCAGTATGCGGGGCGAGAATCCTGGACACGGAACTTGCTTTCAAACCTATCTTTGGCTTGGGGATCAGTCGAGGTCACAATCTCAGAAATAGGTGGAGACATAGTAGTACTTACTACTTATCACTTGTAGCCATGCGGCAATCACGTTACTGGCAGACGTGGGTTTCATGCACGTACAAGCCCGGCAAAGCACTCTTGGAAACCGTGCGAGGATTCACGTCACCACTGCAGTGTACCGTGACATGGCTGATGGCAGCAACGTGCAAGACGGGAATCCTGAGCGGGCGTTTGAGTGGCTCTTCAAACGTTCAATAATGATCATCGCTGATAGTAGGCTGACGCTGGCGGGGTCACGGACTCTCCGCGGACACGGAAATGGCAACAGCGATGAAACAGCCAACGCCACCTGCTTCGAATTCTGCAACCGGCGATCTACTAACTCAAGGCTTTCATCTGGCACGACGGCCTAAGTGTGCATTCTGGGCATTATGTTGCTCACATTTGATTGCCGCAGGGGTGGATGTGGACGTAAACGCAGACGCAGACGGGAATGAAGCGTGGGTGATGAAAGGGTGGTGATACTAGCTAATCGGACGGGCGTATGTGTTTGAGAAGGTTTCTGAATCGGGACGGCGGTACTTGTTGACGGGCTTGATGTGGCCCCGGGAAGTTGTAACTTGTAAGTAAAATTTGCCTGCATGTTGATGGAATAAATCATAATGTTACGTTCATTATCAATCACGCCATATCCTAGTCTGGCGACCTCGGTTTGCCTTGTGCACCAGACTAGCCATATCCTGGAAATCTTCGCGTTTGGGATGACGGAATCCGCAAGGTCAATTTATGTATCAAGAGGCGAGAATCAACATCAACACATCTCCCAGTTCGTCAATAGTGCCAATTACATTGACATGAGGCGTACCACTCAAGACAAATCCACAGATGAACCTGCAGCAGTGGTTTGAGGCCGTCGTCGACCAAAGTTTCCAGTTTATCGCCTGGACCCATCTCAAGACAATGGAACATTGTAGGCCCATACACACAAGATGGGTTACGCGATAGTAGAAGGGCTTCAGCATTTCAGCATGTTACACACTTGCAAGTACGTTTTATAATCTACTTGAATGCGGTATTAGGTTGGTATTAGGCTAGACATTGCGGTCTAAGCACACATGGGAATAAATGTGCAGATAACGAAGAAGTCCCCTGAGGCGCTCCCATAGCGACCTGATGGCCGCACTTTGCACACATTAGATGTAAGAACCTCACTGGTGAGTGCTAGGACTGCATAAATGGGTGTACGAAGGCATGCCTCAGTCCTAGTCCCAGTTTCATCATGCCACCTTCCCTGCAGTTCAGGTCGACTGACCCGCTGACGGGGGTACTAGTAGAATCTCAGACTTCAATGACCTCTCTCCATGCCAGTGGAGAGATAGACGAACCTCATATCAGGCGATCTACCTCCATCGTCACGCTCCACTATTGGTGTTATGTCCTTCATGGTTTCTTATTAATCCTCCAGATTGTCCTGCTCGATATGCTGTTCAGTCATCCGGAACGCAATGTCACCATTGCATTCGACGACAGTGTCCTAACTATCGGACTAAGTGCTTTTCTACAAGCATTCTATACCGTATGTGATACTCGAGGCACCAAGTACACTTCTCACAACGTTTTCAGCTGTATACGGCGTTATTGGTCTTCGTGACCCAACGACTCGCCCTGATCGATTTTCTTTCGCGCCCACACAAACTAACTGCCACCCACGACCTTTCTGGAGCCTGGGCTGGACTTGGAGCTGCCACTGCCACGTTATGGCAACAAACGACAATCGCGGCATCAACCAGGGCAACACTTTTGGCCTTCTTGTACTTGTCATGTATCTCCATTCTACACGTGGCATCGCCGACGATCATGGAGTTTCAAGCATACAATGCAACGTCTACGACTGCCGTTCCATCAAATACGACATGGCCCGACCCTTCTGTCAACCTGACCACGCTCAATATGGCTACAGTGGCACCGCTGGTTCCCCTTATGTCTAGCTTAACGGGGCTGTCGACTAACGGTCTGACAAACAGCACACTTTATGACACCTTTTCGAAAACACCTCAGATGGTCAATGCAGCTGTGAATGCAAATACGATACAGGCAAATTGTGGGCTTCTTCCAAATCTCACATACAGATATCCTGAGGTCATGGTGGTGATAATCACTGCATCGATGAGTGGTGTCACTGAAGTAGACTCTTCGCTGTCAGTACCACTATGTAAGGGGTTGGTCGTGAAGGACGTTCACTGCATGCACTGATCAAAGTCCACTTCAAACAGCATATGACGAGATATCATTTCTCATCACTATGAACCCGGCAAGTTGAAGTTGCAAGTAGCTTTTGCTCTAGTACCGACTCATGATCTCCGATGTACACAATTTCAGAATCTCGTGGCTTACGCGGTCTCCACTGCCATGAACATAGACGGCTTGATAGGAAATAACGTCAGTCTTGACATTAATGGAACTTCAGGTCAGCATCGTGTATTGTCTCAACATGATTAATTTCGTCTCAACATTTCGACGACAGTATATGTAGTGGCTTGCTCGTTAGAGGTGTCAAATTACGAGTACAACATGGAACTCCAAAACGGAACCCTTGGACTAACGATGGACCAACCAGACGCGCCATCACAGGCTTGGTCCCTGTGGACTCCGAGTCCCATTACGAATGACCTTGGAACACAGCTTAATCTGATGGTAGGCATGGCCCTTTGCCTTTATGCAGTTGATATTGCTGAAATCACGATGGGCATAGATGTCCTCAGCATTTGTATCGTCAGGATGTGGTAGCTGCGACGAAATAGATGGGTGCGTTTTGTTGATTCAGATTGACGATCTAATTGAAAGTTCCCCTAGCTACCTGAGATCGTTGCTCGGCATAAATGGATCTGCGACCAGCGCACCTTCTGTAACTCTAACACCGTATCAATTTGAGAATGCCGTGTCCCAGATAGCTGCACAGTTGATATGGATAGGTGCGCTCCTCTGAATCATTCACAGAGTGTCATTAAATATCAACTTTGACAGCTGGTCAACCGAGTGAAAAGGGCAAGGGATTTACGCCGAGTGCCAGCGTCACTGAAGTCACAGAGCAAGTGCCCAGGTGGAGATTGAATGTGAGCGTTTCATACCAAACCTTTCTACAAGCATTCAACGTCATTTCATGTCTGCCGTACAGATTCAGATCATTCCTGTTCGTCTTCTTCAGCCCGGCAGGTCCTGGCTCATTATCTTCCTGAACAGGTTGTTTTTACTTGTAGTGCATCGTTTATCCTTTTAATCATCGTATACCTTATGCTCGGTCTCCCATCAAAACATGCCCAGGACTTTCCCTCGGTCGAGGGTACCTCTGTGTTGGAAATGCTCTGGATTGGAGCTCACACCAGCAGTCTCCGGAAACGCCTGAAGGCAATTGGTCATCCATCTCCCAAGAAGCTGCGATCCGGGGGAATGTTTGATGTATATCTCGCAAAGGATCAGGAGGATCAAGAGAGTAGAAACTCCGAAGAGGTCCCACTGCTGAATCCACAAATTAGCAGCTTTGAATTTGAAGATGCAACCCATGGTATTGTCCGAGTTTTTTCGAATCTTGTGAATATTGCTTGTAACTTATGACTGGCATTTATATCAGGGACTCGGACATTCAAGCACCAACGCACTTCACAGGGGCGAGCTCGTGCACTTTCATTCATTCAATCATCTCGACGTCTTTGGTGCTATTTACTGCACGCGATCTTCATTCTTCTTCACCTCGTACTTTTATTGATGTTGATACGCCATCCCGAGCACGGTATCATCATTCAATCGGTTAACGGAGTATCCACAACAGCATTGGCGGTGTCATTGCAGCTGTTCTATGTCGTGAGTCGAATGTGCAACGCAAAACAGAACACGACTGGTGAAATTGACCTTTTTATCAAAAGGTGTATACCCTCGTATTGGTTTTCATCACCCAACGACTAGCAGTGTCTCGGGCTATGGTGCGCGAACAAAGTCTGACCCGTGTCCATGACGTCTCGCAAGCATGGACGAGCACCGGCTCTGCGCTATTCGGGCTTTGGCAACAAGCCAAGGTTGCTGCATCAGTTCGGATGACGCTCGCGATCACGACATACTATGTTTGCATATCCATCCTCCACGTCGCATCGACGACTGTCATGCAGTTTGAGGTGTTTTCCAGCAGCAAGAACTACACTGTGCAGTCGACACTGGCTTGGCCAGCTTCTTTCGGCAACACCACGTACAATTGGCCTGTGCTATCTCCGATAGTTCCACTCGATCAACTACCCAGCCTTTCCACCAACGGATTGCTCGATAGTATAGTTTATGACACGCCGTTGGTGGATTCGACGTCTGTAAATGCGACCGTCAACACGACCACCATTCATGCCGACTGTGGTTTGCTTTCTAATCTGTCCCTTGTCTCGGTTGACTCGATGTTAAGCTTGAATGCTACCATACCTACTGTGGGGCTTATGACTATCCCCAACGTCCCAGCGCTCTGTGAGTCATTTGAGAACTTTTGACCTCGGCAAATAAAATGCTGACTTGAACACAGGGAAAGACACGGTCTTCTTTCTGGGCTTCGGGGCTCTTCGCAATTCTAGCAACCTGTCATCAATAGTTAGGAATTTTCTGGTCATCCGTGACTGAAATGCAGCTAACATTCCAACCAGTGTTCCAAATGCGACAGTTACCTAGTATACTCGGTGACTACCGCTCTCAACTTTGATGATTCGCTGGGCGACGTCGTGAGTGTTAACACGAACTGGACATTCACGCCACCAGGTTTGGTCGTGCTGAACGGACGATACGGTATCATTGTCTGACGGCATAACCAGGAGGGAACGAAACCTGGTCGAACACGACCACATACATCGTGACATGTTCGTTGAACGCAACGACGACTTTGGACGTTTTGGACGTCCAAAACGATATCCTTGCTAGCACAAGCCTACCCCAATCGGATATACCCCCGCAGTCATGGCCACTTTGGTCGCCTGGTGGTATGACCGGGCTTGGAACCGAGGTAGAGTTCAACATATTCTTCGACGCTTGACACACTCTGAATTCTCACTAGATATCGACCGCCATTGAATCTGCCCTTTATTCCTACATTTCCATTGGCGGCTTTGCGTCATCCTCCGTGGATGCGTACGTCCCCCAGTTGCTTGTGTTACCATTTCGGTTCTTGACGTCGCCCAAGATATACAATGACATTACTCGGCATAAACCTGACTGCGAACTACGCCGCGTCTGCGACACAGTCGAGCGCGGATCCTTCTGTTACACTTAGTCCTGCCCAGTTTGAGAACGCCATTTCCCAGATTGCCGCACAATTTGTCTGGGCTGGTGAGTTTGTGATCAGCATCTGTCATCCTCACGGCTGAATCTCGATCATTTTCTTTACATATCAGCTGGTCATACCAACGGCAACTTTGGACCTGCATACGGATTTGGCGAGAGCACTGTTACAGATCTCGTAGTCCTACGGAGACTCAACGTAAGTCTGATCAAAGTCCGCAATGTGGACGCTCACTCACAATGTCATTCATTATCGCTAGGTCAACACAATCCCTGTAAGTCCGTTCCACCCCTTTGACTCAAATTTGATGGCCTATGGGCGAGCAAAGGTCGTGATTGCTTCCGTGGCATCGGTCGTTCTTTTCATCCTCGCCATTTACATGGTTGGTATTGCTCCATCGACCCCGTGTGCGATTACGGAGTTGGGCGTGCTGGAAACGTTGTGGCTGGAAGCCCATTCGGAGGTGCTTCATGAGCGCATGCAGCAAGTCGAGGATCCGACGGTGTACAACTTGCGGGTTGCTGGGATGTTTGATGTCTGTCTTGCAGACGAGGTTCGTGAGGTGCTAGACAAGGACCCGTGGCACGATGTGATTGACATTCATTAAATAATTGAGGTTTGAGGTTCCTGACTTTGACATGTTGTGCGTCGAGTAGCGAAAATGGTTCACCTGCATTATATTAGTAGCTCCAGTGCGCACTGGTGGCATATGTGCCAGCTGATGCAAACCTGTCTTTGGCTTGGAGATCGTCACTGCAATTTTGGAAACAGGTGAAGATATCTTGTAGCCACCCAATAGAGTCGCGCTCAGTTCTCGTAGATGGATGCGTAAGTAGTCTCCCGGTGCCGCATCTGACATCCAGGCCCAACGGTTTTATTGACTTTGATTTCTGACGCCGCATTCAAACCGCATGTTGCCCGTGGACCGTCATGCATCATGGTAGTACTAGTACAAATTCGGGTCCAGGGACACGTGTTCGGTTCAACTACTTTTCTCCCTTAATCCCTCGCTCCTCGCTGTCACTTAACTCGAAACCCGTTCTCAGTATCGTTCATCGCTCGAATGTCACACCCTGTCCTCGACTCCGGGGACATTCGTACATTGAAATATATCATTAAGCATGTGTTTTGTCCTCTACAGCTTCCTGATAGGGATGACCACAGTATCCACAACGATCATTCTCTAGCTAGAGCGATTGCCACTGCTGCACGTCTCTACAGTAACCACGTCGGCCAAGTCAATATCCCTCAGTGGCATAGCATTTCACGAATGCTGGAAAATCTACAGGCCATGACCCAGTCTGAAGGCGTGTATAGTGTCCAAGCTATCTCCCAGTTGAGTAGCATGGATGTAGGAGGTAAAATTTCGAGCCTCCACAGTCTCCTAGAAACTCACAACGTGTAGATGTCCTCGCGTTGCTTATCCGAGCCCAAAATGCGGGGGTTGTCTTCAGAAAGCAGAAGGATGTCACCATTTTCGAGTCGTTCGAGCTATCCCCGAAGGCTAAGGATGTGATGACTACAGGAGGAAAGCTGATCTGCTCATATCCTGGGCCGGCGATCGAGATCCCCAACCTCGTATTTGATGACAAGGACTTTCTTTCCGAACTCGTGAATTTCCTCGTTCACATGAACCATGATAACCTTGATGCTACTCGGTGGTCGTCTGTTTTCAAAGATACTGTCCACCCGCGCTATATCACCGAATTGCTCACCGGCATCTTGAGGAGTGTCGGTCGCCCTGCCGACATCGCTCGCATCAGTAAACGCGTGGGCGATGACGTTGTGTGCAACGACGGCTCGAAGTTGCCGTGGCGGCGCTCATCGCTCTGGCTTCTTATTAGAGTTGCCCTTCAGACGACACTGGATCAGTCTCCTCTCGGGCATCATACCTACAAGGAGTTCATGCTGTTCTTTATGTGTTGCCTTGCGGAGGAAAAGACCCGTGGAGACCTTCCCAGTGACCTCCTCCAGTTCATGTCAGCCAAAATCAGCCGACGCTTGCGCAAGCTTGGCTCTTCCGCGCCAGACTGGCTCTCGCGCACCGTGTTGCAAACGTGCACTTCCCTCCGATCGACCATTGAAAATCGGTGGACACAGGTACAGGCTGCTCAGCGTGTATCCCCACTCTGGACCCCATCTCAGCTCGACCTAACCCGAGACATCCAGCTGTCACTCTTGGGTAGCGGAGACTACCTTCGCAACACTCTCGCCAGCCACAGCATCAATCCTCCCGACATTCCTTTCAACCCTCAATATCATCCTCGAGGTGCTCTTGACGACTTTCTGTCTTCTGATGGGAGTTTCTTCGAGGCAGCATATCATATTGAACCTCATGTTACCCTCTACGATGTCGAGCAGGCGGTTGAGCAGGGTATTGATGCCTGGGTTGGTCGGGTCATAAACAATGACGAAGCTTGCGTGAAACTGGAGATCTTGGCAGACAAATACTCCTCGAGTGCGTTAAAAACGTACGCGAACAACCCAGAACTCATTTCGGTCATGCTGTTGACCACGGTCGAGCTTTGGGTGGCGATTGACAAAATAGCTATCAAGGAAATTCCCATACTCGCAGACTACTCTCCGGAGGTACCGACAAGTCTTCTGGAGCACCTGTTACTTTGCAAGACTGCTAGCCTCCATCGTCTTCGCCGCGCACACCAATACCTCTCTCGTCGCCACTCCAAATCACGAAGTCAGTGGTCGGTGTTTTCTTCGACAACCACTGCGGCCAGCTTTGCCGTCCGTTTCTACAGAAAATCTTCGCATCTTCGGCGTCTCAAGATTCGAATCGAGGAAGTAGCACGGCGTGAAGTTTGTGAAAAGGTCGCTGAGCTATGGGAAATGAACGCTCGGCATGTCGGTCGCACTTACGACAATGTGAAGATACGCGTTCACGAATGGCCTTTACCAGCCAATCAACTCGAGGCTGAGGTTGTCGTGTTCGAATTAGATTGTCCAATCTCTTTCAACATGTGGCGCACTGCCACATTCCATCTCTTGGTCGATCTTTGTTTTCCATCCGTTCAGCGAGACGTTCCCCATATCCAGCTCAACCATTATAATGCCCTGCAACTTTATCTTGTTAAGCATCCGAGATCACGGATCTCCCTTGGCTCCGTATCCGAGCGATTGATCGACTTCTGTCCCACATCGGGCATCCCTGCCGAGCAGGAATGGGTCTGCGTCAACAATGAGTTGACATTCTTTGGTTTCGACACACGTACCGGTATTCCTGTCTCTCAGGCGCTCGGTCGCAGTGACAGCAGGGGGTGCTGCACATACAAGCTTCAAAGCGGGCCATACCATAATTTACAACAATATGTTGATTCCACTTCCCACACGTCGAACGAAGTCGTGGCAAACCAAGCTGACTGCCACGAGGACCTTTCCATTCATGAATATATGGCGTTCGGACACCTGCGCAGTGGTGGCTTACTCCAATGGCTCAACATCTTACGAGAGCTTCGAGGTCGATCGTTGAGCTTCCGTCGTCACGAAGTTCATATGCTGCTGGCTCAGGCAGTCTCTCAGGTCGGACCGCTTGCAAATACGGAGTGGACGTGGCATCAGGAAATCCAACAGCCCACCTTTTGTTATGCGCTTCTAGGAGAGCTCGAGAGCCTCATCCAGGACGTCGAAGCCAGCTGGCTGGAAGGGGTGACAATGGATACGATTTCTTTCTTGCTCCGTCGTCTACTTGCGTCCAGCCCTGATCAAGCTGTCTCACTGGAAGCACTCGGCCTTCTTCGTACTGTACGTCACAAGGTGTTCTCCTGGGTACAGGAACTATCAGCCAGAGCCATAAAAACTCCAGGAGATGAAGGGTTTCGTGAGGCTTTGCGGGACACCGCCGCCATCTGTCGAAGCACATTTGATGTGGATCCTACGATGATTCCAAAGGTCCTTCATTCAGCAGAAGATATCGAGGTTCTACTTTCTTCTGCTATATTAATCTACGACCATATGCCCATCGAGATCTCTCGCCTCCCCGCATATTCGCAGTTACTCCTTGACCGAGATCGCCGCCTCTCTCTGGCTCTCGAGAATGTTGTAAGCGACATTATTCAGGTGGACTCTTGGAACCGAGGTATCAACCTTGCGGTTGGCAGGATTTGGCCTGACTACCACCCGGGTTCGAAGTGGAGGCCATTTCACGTTCCGAACACACGCTGGTTTTCGTGCACGACCGCGCGAGGGGCTCACCAGCGTCCGCAAGTGGTGCACTTTAATATACTTGACGGGTCACTGTTGGTCAATGGGAAGCCACTCGGGACTTGGTTGCCAAACGAATTTGTGCGGCATCCGCTATACAAGCTAATATTTGGCGAGGTATGTCTCGCTATGCTCAATGTAACGCAACTTACTGACTACTGGTACAGAAAATGCTCGAGGTCTTACCAGGTAATCTCCCAGGGATGGATTACTCGACAAGAGACATGATCTCCAATCACCGGGTGAGTGCACTTTCGGAGATGTAGGGTATGACATCAGAACTTAGGTAGCATACCCAGGTGTACTTCTCTCTCAGAAACAATGGCTTGGATCTTGTGATTCGAGCAAAAAAACGAACAGGGATGGTGACTGGTGGTTTGGAAATTATCGAGCTCATTCCTCATGAGAAACTGGAGGGAGACTTGCCGGCAGGATTGATTGAGGGACATGCTCATTGGTTAAACCTTTCCACATCTGTCATGGAGATCCGTCCTCTGGACACTCTTTGGGAGGCTTCGTCAGAGCACTGGAGGATCGATTGTACTCCCGGTCATTATCGCGTGCGGAAAGGCCACAAGTGCCTCGTAGACATTCGAAGCCAATCATGGCACATGGTTTCAAGTCTCTTAAGGCCACTTGGTACCCCACAGGATCTCATCGTCAGCGTATCCCCGGTCGAACCCAACCAACCTACGTCATCGTTACAACTATCTGTTGTCTTTCCACGCTATGACCTATCCTTCTATGTTGATGAGGATGGGGACCTCCAATCCCGCAACATCCGGGGCATGGTTTATGACGAGAACCAATCGATTGGGACTCTGTTTGGGCTGGTCAATCAACTTGTACTTCGACCGAAGATCAGAGATGTCAATGCTGTCGAACTCATCCCTCGATGTGTCCTCATCCCTGATGGTGGCATTTCATTCCGCATGGACGGCCATCACGTCCGTGTCGAAATCATTACCCATCGTTCTGTCCTGAAGCGGGTCACGTACCAGACCTATAGGGTGAATACCGACCTGGGCTGTTTGACGGGAAACGGCAGCTTGACAAGCAAGTTGTATTGTGCTTACCTGCATGCCCTGACCAGCGGATGTAGCGCCGATCCACTTACCGGCAGGTCTGGTACAGAGGAAGCGTTGTCTGTACTCCGGTCAGCTAGCTGTCGTTCAAATGTGAGGTTCGATCCTCGGGGCGCGGAGCTCCTGAGCTTGATTGCATCTATATGTCCCTCGCGAACGTGGTACCCCAATGAATCCATGCAGACGGTGGAGTGGCACAACCTACCAGCAAATTCGCAGAATTACGAGTTGTACGTCCTTTCCAAAGCAATCAAGGAATGCTACGAAAGAGTTCATCTATTCCACGAAAGCCAATCGACCCCCTTATTCCAAAGGTTTCCATTACAAGATGATCCCCTCCTAAAGCGCTGTGCGCGACGAGCTGCGTATCTCTTTCCATCCGAGTTTTCTGAGCAGCCTTCCGGAGCGAATTTCGATGTCCTCTACCCCGCAAGAGACCTAGTAGTGGTTGCCTCGGGAGAGCATCGCGCTTATACCGCGGCGACTTACGTTCACCGCCGGACTGCAACGAGCACAATGGATATCTGGAGAATGGTGGGATCGTGGGCGACGAACGTGTCTGGGGACACTGCTTTGTCTCTCCAATATGACAGATCGTGGTTAGCTCCCGATCTTCCACTGATATGGCTCAAGACATACAATCTCCTGCGAGAAAGCGAAGAGAGAAAATGGTTTCAGTTGCTTTTCTCACTGCCCGCCATGGCGTATGCCTCGTCGAACCTCAGCGAGCTGGTTCCCGTGTTCGTAGCATTTGCGTCGCACTTGAAATTCCGTTTTGAGGATCCACCCCACTATGATTCCTATCCCATTGTGGAGGGATGTCAACCTTCTTTGGTCACCTTGCGCAGATACGTCGTCGATTGCGCCTACCCCTTCGAATACAGCCCTGAACGTTTGGAGCGTGTGGAATACTACAGTTTCGATGGCTTTACACATCGTCAACTTCAAATGTATAACAGCAGACGACGATCGGATGCTAATGCAACAGCTCGAGACTTGTTGAACGCTTGGCCATGTGAGACTTCCCCACCGTGCTCACTCAACCCCGCTCTATATAATGTGGCGGATTTGGAATCCACAGTTCAGAATCACTTCTCCGATTGCTTTCGCAATCTCAAACTCAAAATGCATTTCACTCGTGTTCAGGTGATTCTGAACAATCTACACTCCCAGGACATCCCAACCCGAGGCACTCTTCTATACACCTTCCATCCCTCGCAAAGCATCCCTTCTTGTATCCCATGGCCACTCACGGTAGACCAGCTATTCTCCAGACCTGCACCACCGTTACCAGCACATGATAGATTACCTCGATATCCTGCCGACATCGGAAACACGTCCCTCGCTGATTCCGCCCCATTACATCAATTAATTGCCACGGTTGGGGCGAACGCAGTAAATCCATTTCAGCATCAATACGTCTCGGCCCTCCGCACAAGTGCAGAATCCTTTGGAAGTGAGATGTCCCTTGAAGCTCACGGAGCGAGGAAGCTACCTACTACAGAGATACTTGTGGAACACTACGCTAGATGCAGAGCCAGCTACATTGAAGCTCTTCACCATCTCCAGCGCCATCTAGGCCCTAGAAGCCAAAGCGAACAAATAGTCAAGCAGTCCGGTCAATGGCCATGCATCACCACACACGCACTTTTTCGATGCCTCGCATCGAACTCGCCAATCGCACTCCCCGAGGATTGGAAGAGGTGTCTCATACAGTTCACTCTACTCGCGCTCGAGCTACAGCGTGCTCGAAGATTGCTTCTACTCCACTTCGACAATCTTCGTGAAGAGCTCTGCAGGGAACTACAGAACGAAGGATGTGATGGTTGGGACGCCGAAGCACATCCAGACTGGCTGCTAATTCAGGTGTGTTTCTCGTATTATGGATGTATATACCTGCTGACGCCATGTACCTCGTTTACGTCAGCTGCAGGGCAACTTTTTGATTCGGCATGTTCAGGCTGAGGTTGCCAATGAAATGATAGCACCACGCTCGGGTGACAATACAGCAATGCAACTCAATATGGGTGAGGGAAAGTCATCCGTAATCGTCCCTATCTCCGCCGTTGTTCTGGCGAATGGCGACCAGCTCGTTCGCGTCATTGTTCCGAAACCGTTGACGGCGCAGACACTTGACCTTCTCGCGGATCGGCTCGGTGGACTCACCAACAGACGAATATATTACCTCCCATTCTCTCGTTCCCTCGAGATCAACGATGAGAAAGTGGCTTCCCTCCGTCAAATTATGTTGGAATGCATGCAGGAGGGCGGGATTCTGGTCGTCCAGCCAGAGCACGTCCTGTCCCTCAAGCTAGTGAGCGTGGAGAAGCAGCTGTCTCTGGCAGAAGACCGTCCAGTGGCACATCTGTTGTTGGAGCTTCAGAGGTGGCTCCACTCTCATTCACGAGATATTTTAGATGAGAGTGACGAAATCCTTGATGTTCGGTCTCAATTGGTATTCACTATCGGCTATCAGCAACATGTTGAAGGCTCCCCCGAACGATGGACCACCACGGAACAAGTTCTCAGCCTTGTGAGCAAACATGCGTCTTCCCTTCGAGAGTTGTTCCCACTTGGAGTAGAGTATGAACCTGGACCACCCGGATCCTTTCCCTACCTTCGTATTCTGCAAGCAGACGCCAGTGAAAAATTAATTTCGTGGATAGTCGAAGACGTTATCGAAGGTCTCCTTCCGAACATCAGCTTTGGACACCTCCACTCGGGCCTTAGGGACGCGATTCGAAGCATGATATCGTGCGAAGATGTCCCCCCCGCAAAAGCTCAATTTGTGAAGGAGTGCTTTGGTCCTATGTGGAGTGGTCTGCTACTGCTGCGTGGCCTCTTGGCCAACGGCATTCTTTTGTTTGCTTTCAGAGAGCGACGGTGGCGGGTAGACTATGGCCTTGCCCCAACACGTACTATGCTCGCAGTCCCTTATAGAGCAAAAGACGTCCCAGCACAAAGGGCCGATTTTGGTCATCCGGACGTCGCCATCATCCTCACCTGCTTGTCTTATTACTACGCTGGTCTCAGTGAGGAACAGCTGAGGCTTTCCTTTGGGATTTTATTCAAACAACACGACCCATCTTTTGATTACGACGTCTGGGTTCGGGCTTGCCCTGCCGTGCCAGAGTCTCTGCGAACTTTAAGCGGCGTCAACATCGAGTCAGTGGAACAATGGAACAAGTCTTTATTCCCTTTGTTCTCACGAAATCGGGCAACGATTAATTTCTACCTTTCAAATGTCGTGTTCCCAAGAGAAGCCAAGGAGTTTCCATCAAAGTTGTCGAGCTCAGGTTGGGATTTGGCAGATAAGAAAGAACGTGTTCTGACCGGTAAGTAGAAGCTAAGGTCACTTGATCGTCAAAAGCTCGTCGACTCAGCTATTTTTCAGGATTTTCGGGAACGAATGATGGTCAACATCTATTACCCCTGCATATCACACAACGCGACCCCGATCATCAACGAGGAACCAATGCAAAGGTTCTATCATATCTTCTACAGCCAGAGAACAAGCACTACATGTGCATTGCCCACAAAAACGGCAAGCGGCGAAGCACACGTGAATTCCTTCAGATCTTGGTTTCCCAGAAGCCCGAGATCTGTGTTCTGTTGGATGTTGGTGCTCAAATGCTCGATCTTCAAAACCATGAGCTGGCTAAAGCGTGGCTAGACATCAGCCCAGGTGCTTCTGCTGCAATCTATTTCAACGATGTCGATGAGTTGACAGTGCGCACACGGGACGGAAGTACACAACGTTTGTTGTTGTCACCATACGCGGAGCAGTTAGACCGATGCGTCGTATACCTCGATGATGCTCATACACGTGGTACCGACATCAAGTTTCCACGCGGATTCCGTGCCGCTGTTACGCTGGGCCCCAAAGTCACCAAAGATCGTTTGGTTCAAGGTATGTACAATTTATGCCATGTTATTCCACTACTAATTGTTTGTCTCTCATAGGTTGTATGCGGATGCGAAAACTCGGCCACGGACAATCTATCATGTTTTTCGCACCTCTCGATGTTGATCGGCATATCCGCTCTATGGCTGGCAAAGACAAAAATCCTTCAGATGTCATCGACACCATGGATATCCTACACTGGGCCATACGAGAGACGTGGCAAAATATTCAGCGGTGGGCACCTCACTGGGTACAACAAGGGATGGACCATGCATCCCGATATGCAGCTTGGTCCAGCTTCTGTAGAGACCAACTAACCTCGGAAGAACTATCAGACAAGTGGCTTCAGCCAGAAGCCAAGAGGTTGGAAGATCTTTATGAGCCGCGCAACCCTTCGAACCCTGCCTTCCTGACGGGTCCGGATATTCGTCAGCGCTGTATTGATCTTGGAGTTCTGTCGCTATGCTTCGTAGGCATGGACGAAGAACAAGAGCGAGAACTCGTTTATGAAGTCAGACGCGAACGCGAACGCAAACGAAAAGTGGAACGGCCATTGAATGTATTACCAGCGGATCATTCAATCCACCAAGGTGTCATTGACTTTGTAAAGACCGGCGCCATTCCGAAACGGACCAAATTCTTCAGGGCACGAACCAAAGCTTTCAGTCCAGCTTTCGAGACACTTCATGCGACCTCTGCAGCTACCAATGAGGAATACATTTGGAGTCCATCTGTATTGGCAACAATAGACTTTGAGGAGACCGTCAAAGTATCGGGAAAGATAGACGACTACTTGCGCCCCGTCCACTGGATCGTTTCCGTGAAAAGAGGCTCCAACGATGTACTCGTCATTTTAAGCCCTTACGAAGTGAACAGCTTGCTACCGGATATTAGATCGGGCAAAAAAGTTCACCTCCATCTGTACACACCTCGCGTCATCAAATCAATGAAGCCATGCGACGACCTTGCCTTGTACAGCGTCCCCACGATCCCCAATGGGTGGATTCCCCCCTCCTCTTTTATGGATGAGTTGAACGTATTTGCTGGGCAGGTATACCTGAAGGACTACCAGACGTACATCCGGTTGTGTCGTTTCCTTTGCGTGTATGCAAGGGACCTGCAAGGTGAAGAGGATATTGAGGTTGAGCCCGACGGATTCATCATGCCGAGGAATCGAGCAAAGCTCTCGGGGACTCAAATCGCGCACACGTTTTCAAGTACGCCAATCGTTGCCCTCAGGGCGTTGATGGATCTTCGCAACAAAGGCATTGACTTTACGTCGACGCACATGGGAAAACTTCTTCGTGGACAGCTACTTTCTGAAGGTGATTTCGATGGTTGAGATAATGTACGTCTCAATTTAGCTTTTTTTTCTTGATTGGGTGACTGATACGGTTCGGATCGCATGTTACTGTTGTTCTAGGAGGTTGAATTGGATTCATAGATAATGCTCTTAATGCTAGGTCTTCTGAAATGTTGTATGTGCTGTTGTAAAATGTAATGTCGAGTCGATTCGACTTTCGGTACTGGGCTTGGTACGGTATATCGATATCAGTTAAATGTCGGTTGGTGTGCACTATATATGCAGATCAGGCTCGTAAAGTTCCCTGCGGAAGGCAATAATGACATCTTACACGGAGATGAGGCCTTGAGGAGGGACCGTCTTTGGAGGATCTATCTTTGACAAAACCCTCCCATTCTACATGCGATACCTGCCTCACTGCTCGCGATCGTCGCCTTTATCCAGGTTTGTTACGATGCATGTATATACCGTGACCATGGTTGTCGTGCGCGTCTTTGCACAAGAGCCCAAAACAATGGCTTCCGGCCTTTGACGCTCCGTGGCGCGCTCCTTCGATGAGCGATTCCTGGGGACGCAGATGCGGCATCAGTTTTTCCGCCGCATGCCCGTATCCTCATCCACTGGCAGGGGGTTATCCACTCTCCTTTTATTTCTTGGTAGGGTGGGTCAGAGGTCTCGTTGTCGCGCTATTTCTCTCCTCTGCAAGGTGATGGCACCACATCGTCGTGACATCGAAATGGTCATACTCAACGACCAGATAGAGCTCTAGAGGCTGCTAGTTGGGTTCGGCATGATGGCACCAGTCACGGTCGAGTGGGTGGATGCAGTAATTGTGTTGTTGATCGGTTTGACCCTGTGAATGGTAGTCGGTGAATGCGTACGCGGCTGCCAGTGTCAGCATCACGACAACTGTCCTAGCGTTATATTAGCTTATATAACACGACGTGTGTGATCAATGTCACACAGGAATGTAGACCAGTACAAGGCCTTACAAGTGCTTATAAGACCTTGCTATTCAATCTCAGGCAGATAAATATTGTAAAATCATTGACACAAAATATATAACTGGCAGGGCTTTGATGGCATGGCACAATGGGTTTTAGTCTGTGATAAGATGTAATAATATGATGGGACAATGTAAGCTCTTGTGAAATGATATCATTATTTTAAGTGTGTGCTGCCTGCACATCTTGCAGGCCATCACTCCAACCCTTATTCTCCTAGGCAATGCCAATCTGATATACTATTATGAGTTCATCATCACAATGTATATCAGAATTACTGCTGCAACTCATTATAAAGAGCAAACCCACCACTTGAATTCCGACTTGGAACGAGTAAAATAATCAGATAGAACATGCTAGATACACAAGATTCTGACATGGAACGTGTGGTGTATGTATTTACTGACTGTCCGACATTTATTTTCCAGCAGACCTACCATTATAAGGGTACATGAGGTTGATCTAACTGATAAACCATGGCCACCCTTGCCGAGACGCGTGAGCTATGTCATCGCTGACCGTCCGCCACTCATTTTCCAGAAGACCTACCGTTACAAGGAACTTATAAGATTTGTCTTATATTGTTTTTATTATACAAATTTGATTTATTACTAAGGCATTAGAAGGCCTTATCATAAAATCTGGAGTCTCGTGATGAGCGGTACTTCCAATCAGTCGACCGTAGCATCTACATAGTTGAATCTCCGCCCTACAAACTTGAACGCGGGCAAATTGAACAGTATTATCTTCAGAACTACAAAGCGACACGGACGCTCCTGAGAGTCCGAGTGGACGACTGACGCACCGAGCACCATGGCTGTCGCGACGCGTCACTCTCGTAGTGCGGCCAAGACTCAAGAGTCTGACTCAGACGGACTCGGTCACTTTGGAACAAGTTGCGAACGATGAACATCCTTATCCTTATCGACGTATCCATTGCCTCAAACAGCTCGCAACCTATCTCTTCTCCGAACCTTCACTGCTTCTCGAGCAACCACAAACTTAGTACTTTATTGGCGGTGTTCAATTTCGGGATGTTTTGACAGGCCGTACGCAAACCTGGCCGGCGGTATTACGGCGGTTGGTCGCTCATTGATGGGCCAGAACTGATGGTACGGTCATACTTTCTTCCTGATGGCGTAGTCGGAACGGAAATGAATGCCTATTCTTCATGACCACAGCCACTTCCAGAGTCATTGCCATCAGGGTATTCTTCCCTCTACGTCATACTCCCACTTCAGGACCTTTCTGGTAACGATTTGGATGGCTATGAGAGTGAGCGGAAGATGGGGCAGGACGACCCGAGTCCCATCGTTGTCGTGCTTTCGAAGATTGACCAGTTCCAGGCCCAATCCGTGAGGACCTCTTGTGACAGTTCACGATGATGTATTGATGGTTTCCAAATAGGCTGACGCGGCCAAGAACGAGTCATACTTCTAAAAGCAAGTCTTGAAGAATCCGCTTTCTTGGGTGACAGCAGAACTTGGCGATTTGAACATGTCATTGAGACAGTACCAGACCTTTGCACGACGCAATGGTATCCGTCGGAGCTGTCAGATGAGACTCGTAACACGCTGAACACCCGGAAGGAACTATGTACTTGCACCGACTCATTTCGGAACTCTACTTCACTTGAAGGCTAGCCCT
>JBBPQT010000303.1:0-18672 GCA_038092715.1 Boletus smithii | reverse complement strand
CCAGAGCACAGCCCAGGTTGAAACAGAGGAAGACTATGTTGCTGACGTGCAATACCTGATGGCTGTCAAGAGGGATAGTCGAAGATGCGTAAGGACATACCCAAGTGCGACCATACATCTCGGAGAGGGGACTCAAGAATAGAGGGCCGATAGCAAAGGACAGAAGGAAGATGCTGAGGGTCAATCCGAGAACTGTAGGGTTTGTGATGCCGTATTTCAAGGCAAGATCTGGGAGACCAGGGGCCATCATGGAACTGGCGAGAGACGGGGCGAACGTGTAGAAGGAGACCTATGGGAATTAACTTAGAAGGAAACAGGGGAACGAGAGGTAAAGACGAACGAAGGTCGCGGTAGTCCACTTTCTCGACGGGGACCAATTTCGGGGATTGTTGGGACTATGTTCCCAGTCATCTGTCTCCTCTATCTTGTCGTCTGGGATGGCGAGCTGTTCTTGACCTGGAAGGGGCGATATGTCGAGGTCGCGAGTACGTGGCTTACCGCCGACATGTGTGTGGGACGATGCGACGGAGACGGCGTCCCCTGCGGTCGGCATTGCCCTGAGCGATGAGCGGATGGGAGGGTAGGTAGTGGGTGACGAAGGATCGTAAGTGTCTGCTTAAATGACACATGGACCCTGAGGACTCATGAAACTCGCTTCCCGCTCTGGCTGTAACGATATGTATTTGTGTATTGCCAGGAGGTTTCATGTGGTACTTGATTATCAACATCGAAAATCTAGCGAAAACCGGAGACCCACTACACCACACTGTATCGTCCCGCTACCGCACTCGGGTTTCGCATCTCAGCCTGCAATGCCGCAGCCGATGCCTCAATCAGCAGGCGCTTGATTTCTCGCACTGCTTGCTCGACCTGTAGAGATGAACGGTGAGCCCATATCGCGCTCCAGATGCACAATTCCTCAACGCACTCTATATTCCTCGTTCGATTCGACAAGTAGATGAAGCTTCGGTGGTCCTTCCGGTGGCGGTTCCTTGTTGGCTTCATAGTAAATGCCTGCTCGTACATGGCATGTCAGCTCTGATACAATGTACCCTGCCCTTATGCCACTCACCCTTGTTCGTAACTGATGCCCCCGTCATATCGATGAGCTAGCACGAAGACGTCAGTAGGGGCTTATCATGGCTGTAGCGACGGAGACGTACTTGAACCATCGTTTCCTTATTCGTGACTCGCCATCTCGCTTTTTGGGGGTAGTCATTGATGGGTATGATCGCGTGGAAGTCCGTCGAGTCTGGATTCAGCTTTCTGCCTCCGCTTTCTTCGTGCTGGATCTGAGATTGAAGAACAAGTTTCATGGCTTTCAGCTGCGCGTTGAGCTTGGCAACCACACTAAGCGCTTGTTTCTGAGCTGGTGAGTCCTTGCCAGCGCGATTAGCGGCCTCTTGGGCCGTTTTAATCTGAGCCTGTATCTTCTCCTCTTCTTTCGCGTGGGCAAGCCGCCGCGCGGCTGCCGCAGCTCCTGGAATGCCTAGAATACCCTTGGACGAGTCTGGCGCAGGGCCACGTCTGATCTCTACCTTGAAATTGCCGAAAGTCATGTCGTCACTACCAGTAGCGCCAGTCGATGCCTTCTGAGTTTCCTCCGCCTTCTCCTCTTCCGGCTCGCCGTATGCTTTACGCTCGGCACGATCTTTGGCCTCTCGCTCCTTGTCGAGTCGGTCCAGACCCTTGCCACCAAAACCAGATCCAGCTACTTGCGCTTTCCCGGTTTTGACCTTCTCCAAAAAGCCTGTGCAAACATCTCCAATCAATAACATAACACAAAGAGCTGAACAACCTTACCATTGGCAAGTTCCTCGAGTTCTTTGGGTGTCGCTGCATTGCTAGCTTTCAAGGCGCGATAAATGTCGACCGAATACCTCTCTTGCTCGGGGGTGATGAACGTGACACACGTTCCCTTGTTTCCAGCACGTCCTGTCCTACCAGCACGATGGACATAGTCCTCCATGTGATTGGGTGCATCGAAATTTATGACGAGTTTGAGTTGCTTAACATCCAATCCACGAGCAGCAACGGATGTGGCAATAACGATGGGAACTACCCCAGACTTGAAATCGGCAATGGTAGAGTCGCGGTCTACCTGATCTTTGCCTCCGTGGAGAGACATACATAGATATCCCTTTCGCATGAGGTCACGCAATAAATTATCAGCAGCTTCTTGTCGATCCACAAAGATAAGCGTCCTGCATTCTGGATCCTCGTTGTACATCTGTCCAAGGATTTCCAGTAGTCGGTTGAACTTGGTTTCCTCCGCGCGAACTTCCACAAGTTGCTCGATTTCTGCAGCAACAACTGAGCGACCCCCAACTGTGATTTCGAGAGGCTTCTGCAAGATCTTTCGGGCAAGAGAGTCCATTTGCTTCGGAAAGGTTGCAGAGAAGAGGACGGTTTGTCGGTCCGGTCGAATGTTGTTGACAATTTTCATCACCTGCGGTTCAAAACCCATGTCGAACATTCTGTCCGCTTCGTCAAGCACGACATATGTGACCCGCTTCAGGTTCGTTACACGACCAGAGTTGGCCGTCAAAAGGTCTATCATGCGTCCCGGGGTGCAGACAATTATTTCTGCGCCCTTCTTAAGCTCAGCAATCTGATCTTTGATCGGAGAACCGCCGTATGCACAGACAGCCTAGAGAATTACAATCATCGGTATATGAAAGTGTGAAAAAGATACACCTGGCGCACCCGTAAGTTCATTACTCTCAAAAATGGTTTACACTCCCGGTGAATTTGCACAGCAAGCTCGCGCGTGGGAGTCATGACTATGGCCAGAGGTCCTTCCATCTGTTCAAGTGGTCGTTGGTCCTTGATATGTCGGAAGAGAGGTAGAAGGAATGCAATTGTTTTGCCAGAACCTGTCTTCGCGACTCCGATAACATCTCTCCCTGACATGATCGCGGGTATAGCCTGCGCCTGGATAGCAGTAGGTGCAGTGTAGTTGAGTCTTTTGATAACATCCAAGCTGTGAAAGATAAGTCGCGACATACTTGTGAGGCAAACAACTGCGTACCAGCTTGCAGGGAGACCAAAGTGGCTCCATTTTGTAACGGGCCGAGGGCAATCGACACCACGAATCTTGATACCATCTAGCTCGAGTCGTAAGAGATCAGCTTCTTCGTCTGTCATGGCGGCGATGTCTGGCGGCGGGACGTAAAATTCCTTCCTGAAAGGCTCGTACTTTACGCGAGAGTGGTCGACGGCAGCGATGTCCTTCTTCTTCGCTTTTTTGGCAGCCAACGCAAGAATGTCCTCTGGGTTCAATTCGGTAGCATCAAGTTCGTCCTCGACAACCGGCTCCACAAGCTCTTCACTGCCTTCTTCAACCATGCGCTCGTCAAGCCGGACGCGAGAAAAGCCGTTGCCACCGTTCAGTTTCAGTATGTCCTCCTCGTTCACTTTCTTCACCTCCTCTTTAACACCACTCATGAAGGCATCAAGAGGGTCCATCTCCTCGTCCTCTTCCATAGTGTCTGCAGCCTTGTTCTTCAGTGCCTGGTCCATTCGATTTGCTTCCTCGTCGTCGTCGTCTACTTCAAGGTCACCGACACTGGCTTCACCGTCAGCCATAGTCATATCGACAGCAGGCATGTCACCGAGAGTCTCTAGCTTGCGCTTGGTCTCCACAGAGTCGTCCATCACAGCTGCTGCAGCTTTCGATGCTCTCAAAACTTCCGGCTTTAGTGGAAGGCCTTTCAGGCCAAGGCCAGTCAACGCTGCGCGGTTTAGTGACGTCCCAGGTTTCACGGGCGTTGGAGCCGGAGGTGCTACAGGGCAAGATCAAGTGATGTGAAATCTCACCGAAGGAGACAATACGGTGTGACTAACCTGGTGCAGACTTGCCAGCAAGTGCCATTGCCTTCGCTTTCGCTTCGTCGAGTGCTTTCTTGGCTTCCCGCTCCTTCTTCCAAGCCTCGAGTTTCGCCCGCTTAGCCTTCAACTTCTCGTCCTCTGGTGCTGGAGGAGGTGTGAGTGCAGCCTCGGAAGTGGACTTTGTTGTAACCGGTGAGAGAGGTCGACGATCACGATCCCTACGGTCAGGTGAGCGAGAAGACCGCCTGTCGTCACGGCGTTCATCTCTTCTATCACCCCGATGCCCGTCCCTCCGTCGGTCATCCCGGTAGCGATCGTCCCGGTAGCGTTCTCTGTCTCTGTCTCTTGCCCTGTCTCTGTCCCTGTCTCTAACCCTATCTCTGTCCCTGTCCCTGTCCCGGTCTCTGTCCCTCGCATCGTCGTATCTCCTGCTAGGTCTTTGGGTATTCCGCCTAGTCGGCGAAGGAGACCGAGGTGAACGGTGAGAAGGTCTTACCCTTTTGTTTGAGCTATCTGGGGAATATGATCTCTCCCTGCGTGCCATGAATAGGAAAAGGGCAGAATGCGGACAGGCTTGAAAGTGGTGGCACTGAAAAAGGTGATGTTTGGTCCTGTTAGAATCGCAAGTGGTTGACTAAGCTGTGTCAATCTTACGTAGTCGCCTTTAACCTCCCATGGCGTGCAACATTCTGGATCCAGCTGCACTCACGACGCAGCTCGTCGCGCGCCTTCCACCGTCTAACAAACGTTTGTCTTCTGTTCACGATGGGGTCACAGCTCTCATCCATACAACATTCACTGCACTCGGGTTTCGCCTGATTGCGATTGATGACACTTCGTCCGCGAGAACATTTCAAGACAATGTCTTACCTGAAGACTGGAACACAAAGGGATTCACAGACCATACTTTGAGATATAAACACGAGCAGAGTAGCCTTGAGTTTCTTGTGAAAGTCGTGCGACTCGGCCAACGAACTCTGATCAACGCTATCGCCCTCGAAGTACGCTGTTGTCATCCCTGCATGTGTCCTGCTTGATGTTGTTTCAGAGCGATAAATCTGCGTCGTTGGATGTATCTACCAACGATTTCGCTTCGCCCTCGTTTTATCCCTATGATGCCTCCAAACCGGATGCACAGCCTCTGGTCCACGGTTTCATATCCTCGAATCGTATCACGGATTTTGTGTCACAGTTGAAGCTCAAAATCATACAGAAGCTCGTGCCAGGACTCAGGAAGGACGGTTATGTGGAAGAGACCGAAGAGGTTTCCGCAAGTGCGGCGACGCCTGCCAATCCTCCACAAGCTGCTGGTCCTCCTCGCCCGAGAGCTGTCACACCCCCTTTCCCCGAGGACATTCCCGATTATCTTCCTCTTAATCCACGCCCATACAATCCGTTGGAGATTGGAAGAAGCGATCTTGATCCTTTCGGAGCCGATAGATTTTCGCCTCCATCCTTGTTTCCGCCTCACGGAGGAGATGGGATGTTTGTTGGTCCCGGCCATCCTATCTTTGGCTCCCGGGGACGCAGACCAGACAACCTCAGAGGGCCCTGGGGTGGTGATGGGTACCTGCCTCCCTTAGGGGCACCTCCTGGGTCCCGTTTCGACCCTGTAGGACCGGACCCTAACCACCCATTGAGACCCACATTTGGCGGAAGGCCCCGTGGGGGAGGGTTTGGCACGCGGGAGCCTGACAATGATGAATTTATGCCCCCCGGAGCGGTACGCATCTTTCATTATCTCTTTGACATAACGCTAAATGAGCTTTTCCCAGAGTGATATGTTCATGTGAGAACTGAACTTTGCGATGAATATGGGAAGAGACGAAAAGGCTGTATTTTGCAGATAAACGTTCTCGTATGTTTTGTACCCTTAGTTTGAGTAGCTAGTCTTCAGTGAATCCCAGGACTCGTTGGCTGTGTGTGTGGTTCAGACCGTCTGACCGAAAGCGGTAACATCTGGTCGGTATAAAGGGCCACAGAGTCGTAGTCCTAGTACTCCCTAATATTCCGCTCCAACCCCCTTCACAGTATGGGTCCTACGAGAGCTAGTAGCCCGCAGTCTCCGACCTCTCCAACTCGCACCAAAAAGACACCTGTACCACCGGGCTTCAGGGCAACTCCGAAGCCAAAGCCAAAACCCATTGTAGAGATGTCCGTAAGGGAGTTGCATGACCAGCACGATCGCAACGAAAGACTACTTTCTTCACCGTAGGTCTATTTATTTGTATGCACCGACCTTGTCCCGTGACTACTCTGAGGTGCCTCGGGTTGACTATACACGTTCCTTTGCTTCAGGTCCGTTTCTACTTCTTCCCTCGTGCAACGGCTCTCCGTCGAGCAGACTGCCATAGCAGCCCGACTGTTAGAGCTTGAAGGCATCGAGGAAATTCGCAACGGTCTCAAAAATACGAATATCAACTCAGATGAGATAATGCATGTCGACGTACAACCTGAGCCTCGCGTCATCGATGCTAAACGACGGGCATTGTCCCGATATGTATGTCCATCCAACTGCGCAACTTGACCCGGCAACTCATGTTCCTCATACCAGGCCCCGTTAGCATCCAACAATACGAACCACCAGGTTGGATCTCTCAGTCTCCAAGAGGCAGTGGAGCTGGAACAGCGTGCACATGCCATTGACTTGGAAAGGCAACAACGCTCAGATGACAGGAAAAGACGCATCGGCTTGCCTGTCAAAGGGGAAATACTATCCAGGCAGGAAATGGATGCTCGTGTATGGGCGTTCATGTTTGTATTCGCTTGCACTCATTTTTGAAAATCAATCTAAGGAGACTTGTAGGAATTATAAACCGACTGACACTGACCTTGAAGATATGGCCGAGGATGATTCAGACGATGACGACCCTTCCACTTGGTTTGAGGATGATCAGGACGATGGGATCAAGGGCCAAGACATCGTCCCCCCAGATATGGAGGACTTGTCAAATGTGATACGAGTGGACGAGAGTCGGATACGTTACAGTACTTTCTACGAACCGCGAGACGGTGACTGACGGTAGCATGTATAGTTATGTATTCATAGTTTGTATTGTATGTTTCTGCACAGGTTGTAATCAGTGGGAATGCGCGTGACGAGAAACCACCAATCAGGGTATCGGTATCGTCCCCACATCCACTCAGTCATCAGCGTGTATGGACAGGACAGCTGCGGCCGCGCTGTAACCAAGATGATAAGCATGCTGGGGGATTGAGTCCGATTGACATAAGTTGCATTTTCCTGGAAGGGCACAAGTGGTTCTCACCGTTGTGGAAACTACAGAAGCAACTCAGCCGTGCAACTACGGAACCTTTTGTAAATTCTTCGAGACAGATGACGCCTGCGTACATGGATGCGTGAGAAATCCAAAATCAGCTGCGGGAGGACTCACATTCAACCCCAACCAAGGTACTTTCAGCTGGGAGCTCATACACAAGATACTTGACTGTCTGGGGAGTAGAGTGAGTTCCACCGTCCAGGCAGCTCTTAACATGGGCTTCCTGATCCCCTGGACGCTCGAAAGCCGAAAGATTAGTTCCACAAACAGGACAGCTGCGGGAACTGAGCCGACCACCAACTATAGAAGGTATTACGGCTTACTCTGCAAGGTCGCTTAATTGTGAGCTAGAGTTCTGTCGCGTGAGCTGGCCAGGTGCCATTAACCTCCCGCGATCAACCACGATGCGCTCCACGGTAGAAGATCCTCTTGCCGGGGTACTCGCGTTGCGTTGATCGAAGCAAGATTGGCAAACACGTTGAGATGAGGATGATGCAGTAGTTACTGGAGAAGTTGGATCTTGTACGATCTCAGATGGCTCGAGGAGGACTCTGTGACACGAGCATCGATCACAGAATATACGACCGCATCTTCGACAGTGCTATGAATAAAAGTTAGGCAACAGCCATTCACCATGACTTGGAGGTACTTACATGCTAGCGAAATCCAACGAAATAGACGACTTTTCAGGACTCAGTGATATCAGCTGACGATGAGACTTACTCTTCTCAGGATAAAACCAAAGCGACGCTGGCAATCGTTGCATGCCTGTACTGCATCGTCCCGCTCCCACTGTGCAAGAGGTGAAAGGGTAGTAGGCTGCCGCATCGGAACGGCCATCTTCTGAGGAGCTTCATGAGTGGGGACTCGGAACTCGGGTGCTTGAGATAAGTCGGGCGTAAGGTCTCGAGCGATCACAGGGCGGGAAGAGTGCTCGGTTGATCCGGATCTGACAGAAGGCGAATGGATCGTGAGAGAAGAATACCCTGGGTAGTGGAAAACATCTTGGTCGTCGTCGTCGTCGTCGTCATCGTCATCGTCATTGAATTCATCGTCCGAGCCGGAGCCCAAAAGACCTTGAGCACTTGCGGAAAGTCTACGTCGTGCTAACGCTCTGCTGTATGTATTTAACAAGACCTCAGCTTGTATTTTGCGTTCCCTGTCGTCGTCACCTGTTGGATTCGTAAGCAAGATTAAATGTCTGTTAGGTATAACGTACTCAAAATTCCCTGTCGTAGCTCACTTGTCGCCCGTTCGAGTTTAGCAATAGCGCGACGAGTTTCAACAGCAGATCGAGCTTCGTCGTTGCTCTCTGACCGGTTTCCAACGAGATAGCGTGCACGCGCCACATAGTCTTGTGCAGAAGATAAGCGGTTGGGACGCATTGCCCCCAATTCTTGCCCCTCTTCATCTCCCTCTTCACTCTCACTCTCGCCATCGCTTACGTGCGGGATCAGAGATCCGTCATGTGCAAGATCGTACATCGCACCGTCAGGTTCCATGAAGGGGAGAGGGGGGAAAAGTCTACGGCGCATGACACGGACCCAGCGTTTACGACGTACCCACGTGTTCGTATGCGAGGATACAAAAGACAAGGAACCGCTACTGCTGACGCGCCCGTGATTTCGTGACGGGGAAGACAAACCGGCTGTCACGACCCCAGTTCCGGACAAAAGGCGTACAAGCTGTGATGGGGGCTCGGATAACCAGGTTTCATCTGGAGCGCTGAAACTCTGCGCATACTGCCAGCCACCATCAGGGCTTACTCTAGGGTGGGTGTCATCAATAACCCAGTCAGATCTGTTAAACTAGTTGCTTTATATGAATATCCAACTAAAAACTAATACACTTACAGCCAAAAGTGGCTTCGCTCTGCACTTTCTAATATGGGAGTGTCCCGGCGAGAAGCATTCGGCAACACATATGGATCGGATGCGAGAGGAAGCTGTACATCACTACGCCATGATGCCACTAGTTTTGTCCCCGTGTCTTCATCTGGAGAGGGAAGCTTCAATTCAAAAGGTGCAGGACGGCCGTGTCTTCCAAGTCCAGTTGTGGAAAACTTGGGCCGTCCCCCTGAAACTGCAAGGGTCTTCAAACGAGTATCAAGACGTTGATTCTCGTACAGGACCAAAGGCACGGTAGTATGCACACACAACAGATTGTATGATGCAGTTGTGTCGCGCCACCGTTCTACCTCGGCTTTTTGCAGGACCTGACGGATTACATGAGACAACAAAGCACGAAAATTGTATGGGCTATACCTCGCAAATCCACACTTCAAATACGGAAGCGGCGATATCATACGCTGTCTCGCCCCAGTTATTTCGTACTAGCGGGTCTGCAGCTTGTTTGGACAACAAATACATCACGACCGGAAGATGCCCTTTCGAAGCCGCATTCACTATGAGGAGGGTTACTAGGAATAACAGGGACGAAAAAGGGAGGGGACCTACTGAGGGGAGTCCATCCACCTCTATTGCGAAGGTCAACACCACGCACCCTATCTACTTCATTCGCGGCGGCGCCGCTTTCACAGAGCCATCGTACAACGTCAAGATACCCCTGGAAAAGGGGTGAGGAACATCCTGAGAACCGTTTGAAAGGTAGGTCACCTTTGCGCAAGCATTATGGAGCGCGGTCCATCCATCTGCATCGCGTGCGTGAACATCCGCTTTGTTCGCCAACAAATACTGGATGATTGACATGTGACCATTTAATGCAGCTTTGTGTAGAGCAGTCTGCACAAGAGGTGGGAAAGGATACACTAAGCGAATTAAGGCGTAGTTACCTCGCCTTCGCGGTCTTCCAAGTCTGGTATCGCACCGCAGTCTTCGATGACTGGTACGACATGGTTAAAAGGGACGTGCAAGGTTGAGAGGCGATCCAGGACTCACGCCACTTGACAATGTCGAGATATCCGCGACTTGCAGCAGCATGCAGTGCGGTGAAACCCGTACGTGAAGAGGCATCATTTGCTAATGCGAATGCCTCGAGATCACCACCCTGGAGTGCAGTGGCAAACAACTTTTTCAGTTGAAGGAGGTCACCTTGAGAAGCTGCAGCAGACAAAGCCTCGAGCTGGGCGGGTGATGGATGGGATGGAGCCTGTGCTTGAGGTGGAGACGAAAGCAAACTTGGAGCTTCAACCAGAGTAGGCGACTCGACGGCGGAATCCTGAGGCAGAAGTGAGTGTTCTGGTGAATCGTCGGATACTATCAGGGAATCATGATGTGGTGTGGCATCTACGGAGCTGTCAGGATAGACGAACTCTTCCTCTTCCTCTTGTTCGCCGTGGTGTTCGTCACTGTCATTGTCGTCGTGTGCGGGATATGCAAACACCTCTTCCTCGTCACTCTCAGCTGGAGAAGCGACATCGGTTGGAGTCGTGTCCGAGAACCCAGACCTGCCAGTGTTTGTGAGAGAAGAAGGGTTGGATATATGCTTAGGACGTACTCTTCGATGGGACCAAGAAAATGTTTAGCCATGGACTCGGACACGTCGAGTACAAAATGCCAAAGTTGGAAGAGCAAGAAGAATTGCAGTACGAGAATAAATTGCCAAATACAGACACAAAGGCCACCAAGGCGGGCCAGTCGTCGTAGCCTTCAGTACGAGGAGGAGGACCAACAAACACGTAGAGAATATTTCGGTGAGTTTCTGGTTCCATGCCAGACAAAATTGAGAATGCAGAAAAACGTCGTGATGCATTGGTTCCGACGCTATTATGACTCTCACGTCGACCAGTGTATTGGCAGAAGAGATGTAGCATTAATTAATGTATGGCGGGGCTGCAGCTCGGCCGTTGTCAAGGCCGTCGTATCCGCCTAAGACTTGACCAAAAACAATGGCAGTGGTCGCAGTTGTTCGCAGTTACTTTTACTCTCTCACCCAGAAAGTGTCCCGTCGATTTTCTAGTGCTCGTCTGATCATCTCAAACCCGACAATGACCGTAGCTGCCCCCAACGGCGATCGCTCTAATCTCATCCCGTTCTCATCTCGTCTCTTCGAGGGGCGCGCCTTGGCCCAGGATGTCTGGTCAATCTTCAAGTACGTTCACTTCAACGTGCTCACCCTCTCTCTCCGTTTATCTACCTCCCCAGCGTCGCAAATCTCCCTTCCGACTGCATCAATCTTGGTCAGGGATACATGAACTTCCCCCCTCCCTCATGGATTATCGACGCTGCAGATCAGGCGCTCAAGCAGACTCTGCCCAACCACTATTCTCATCCAAAAGGACGCATCCGCTTGCGCCAAGCCATCAAGAATTTCTACGAGTCTTCCTTCAACAGATCCCTCGATGTCGAAACCGAGATTATAGTCACCAGTGGTGCTAACGAAGGTGCCGTCTTCACCACATTGTCTGCCAACTGCATTTAACTCCTGTCAGGTCAATACTCTGTATTCACCGCATTCTTGGAGCAGGGCGACGAGGTCATCATGTTCGAGCCGTTCTTCGATCAATACCTTCCTTCAGTCACCTTCAACGGCGGAAAACCTGTTTATGTTCCATTGCATCCTAATCTAGTCGGCGAGAAACCGAACAGCAGCGAGTGGAAGATCGACTTTGATGAATTACGGTGTGTCAAATCCACTTCACTCTTTCCCAGTCTTTAACCGGTTCATAGCCGCTCCATCACTCCTCGGGCCAAAATAATAATCATCAATACTCCCCACAACCCGATTGGCAAGGTTTTCTCTAGGGAAGAACTTGAGAAGATCGCTGCCATCGCAGAAGAGTTCAACTTGCTTGTAATGTCGGACGAAGTGGTGCGCAAATCTCATCTGGTGCCGCTCTTAATCGACTAATCATCCCACTGCAAGTACGACTGCCTTGTATATGACGGAAAGGAACATGTTCGGTTTGCGACTCTCCCTGGTATGTGGGACAGGACTGTCACGGTCCTCTCAGCCGGAAGTGAGCGGGAACAGAATAAATGTGCCTTGACATATATGATATTCATACTTTTCTTTCCCAGAGGCTTTCGCCGCCACCGGCTGGCGCGTTGGCTGGTTAATCGGCCCAGAGTCTATCATCAAACCCACTCTCGCCGCCTGCACTCGGATCGTGTTCTGCAGCAATTCACCCTTACAAGAGGCCGCGGCAGGCGGGCTTGAACAAGCTCGATCTCGCGGATTCTTTGAAAAGCAGGTTGCAGAATACCAGGAGAGGCGTGACCTTCTACTCTCTGCGTTCGATAGGGTCGGCCTGAGGTACAGTTTGCCAGAGGGCACGTACTTTGTGCTTGTGGTGAGGATGATAAAAAAAGGAGTCGGCGACCTTTCTCTGACTTTGTTGTGTCGCAGGATATATCCAGAGTGAAGTTCCCGGCAGACTACCCGTTCCCGGCGTCTGTGCAGGGTCGAGGAAAGGACTTCAAGTATGTAATATATTACACCTCCATCCACGTTACTCACATCTCTGCCAGGGCTTGTTGGTTCATAGCCATGGAGATTGGCGTCTCTTCCATTCCTGTTAGCGAGGTGAGTCAATCACCGGCCACACGTTGTTGATTGCTGAGTTGACCTTTGCAGTTCTACTGCGAGGAGCACTGTAACATTGGCGAAAACTACGCCCGTTTCTCCTTCTGTAAAGATATAGACACACTCAGGCAGGCCGCAGAACGGCTCCAGGCCTTGACCAAGTATATAGGCTCTAATTAGACGAGTCGACCACGATCATCCAGTAGAATTGGTTCTGTAGTCTGTATGTACCACTTGTTGAACGCATTGTCCGCCGTCGTGTGTGTATCCCAAATCGACGGTCTGCATGTCTTTGCTGTCTCGATCCTTGATCCACGTATCACACTGCAAATATGCATGATGCATCACGTGTGGAATATACACGCAGTCTCCTCAGCTAAAGTTACGCTCAAAGCCGTCAACTATGCGGGACAACGCCTCGCCTTCAGAGGTGTCAGGACCGAGGCCGTAGTAGGTCGGGTTCTTCATCATCCGCCGAGCAAGGAACGTAAAGGAGAGCGCATCTACCCCATCCTGTTTGTTACGTATAGTACCATCCTTTCTCCTTTCCTGATACCACTTTTCCAAGGCCTCCGCTTCCAACAGCTGCGACTCCAATGGCAATCCATCTTCATTGAGGAACTTGTTAAACATTTCCACGGCTTCCGCCGGACAGAACAGCACAAAATGTCCGGCCCCATTCTGTCGGACAGCGCGGCTTTGCATCTGCACAACCTCCACGATCGCGTAGTCTCTTAGTCGTCGTTCAGGCTTGCTAGGATCGCCTTGTATATATTGGGTGCCCATGACCACGACGACTTCCACGCGCACCGGAAGACTCCAGCAAGCCTCACGAGGAGCTATCAGGAGTCTGATAATTCCCTCAGCGAAGAGCTCGAGAACCAGATTGCGGTCTGATTTTGAAATTCCGTGATGAAACACCCCAACGCCTCTCGACACAAAGTTGACCAGCGTCGCGTCTTGAAGCCTCGCAAGGTAGTCTTCGACATAAATTGGGGAAACAGATTCTGGGAGGAACCCTTTCTCGGAGAACGATGCCAATGCGCATTGGGTGATCAGGTCTTGTGCTACACTTTGGCAGTGTCTGCGAGAAGGGACAAACACGATACCGGAATCACCTGTGTGGATGCCCCTGATAGCTGTATAAACAGGCTTCGCGAGTGCCTTGAAAAGCGCGCCGGAGTGCGGGATTGTGTAGGGCTGAATGGAGCACGTTAGCGGTTGCTCACGATCCTTGGGCAAGAAGCTGTGGAGTCCCATCGGCTCGACATCTAACCACGACGCTAGGTCCGTGGGGTCAATCAGCGATCTCGTGAGACCGATACTGCGGCTTGGAAAACGTTCCGTTGCGTGTTTCATGAGAGCGATACCAAGTTCGTAGGAGGCGTCCATTTGATCTAGGTTCTCGTACAGTATGACTTTGGGATGGCTCCGAATTGGGGTTAGACCATTGAGGTTAAAGCTTTCGAGGAGATCCGTCGCGGTGGTCACCCTTATCAGTTTGCCGTTGGGTAGGCTGAACAAGTTGGCACCGGTTGAGTACTCCAATCCAACGCCCATACCACCCGATATGAAGCGCAGCTCTGACATCATTTTTGTTGCCGCATTGCCGTTCGGGGCAACGATAAGGGCCCAAGAACGTGAGGTTGACTTGAGCAGTGTGTTCCTACAGGTCGTTTATACTACTGGTCAGGAAACATGAGACTTCTTCGTACCAAATGACTATGTGTGCCAGAAAAGACTTTCCGCAACTTGCGGGGGCGGCAACCAGGATATTCAGCTTTGTGTTCATGAGAGTCCAGAAGACCTGGGTCTGGATGGCGTTGAATTCGCGAAAGTGAGAAAGAAGATTGTCATGCAGCGCGGGAAGGCGTATCGAAGAAAGAGGGAGGAAACCAACATCCACCCGATGTATATGGGAATGACAAGCAGAGGGCATGGATATACCGTCCAGTTGTACGGGTAATTCATTATCTGCTCCTAACCACTTGTCCGAGACGAGTCGAATGGTAATTGATGGCGGCAAGGTATCTGCAGATATTGAAATCGTGAACTCTACGTCGAGAGATTCTGTTGATTCCCGGAGAGAAATCTGCGCCAGCTGAAGGATTGTATTCCCTTCGTGGTCTTCGACCCATAACCAAAATGGCTCAACAAATCCATGCACTTTGGTGTTCCAGTCGAAGGTACGGATCACGGTGACAATAACCTTCAAGATATCAGGACCAAGTGGACGCAAGGAATAAGCTAGTTCAAGAGAAGGGAACTGTTTGGCTGCGGTGAGTAATGCTCGACCTTGGTATTCATTCAGCCGGATAAGGTCTCCTAGTTCCGCGGCCGTCATTGTGGCGAGCTCTGCAGGATGGTACTCCGTGCGCGACTCGTCGAGGCCATGTAGGATCTCCGCCTTCAAGCTGAATTGTCTTAACGGCTCTTCATAAGGCCACATACGTTTTTCAACGGCTTTGCTCATTCCCATAAGCGTAGTTGTCGCATTGGCCCATTTTCGGCTGATAGCAATTTCTAGTAGAGCTCGCACAATACGGCCACCATTCTGAGCCACGTATGCGGTGTCCGACACCAACGCGAAGTCTTGAACGGGAAGGCTGGAGATGAAACTTTGCAAAAGGATATTGACTTTCCCCTGGCTAGATTTGGTGCCCCCCTGTGCTACCATTAAAACCCGTGAACACCTGATGAGTATGTCTACTTACCCGAACATCGCAAGGAATGAATGTCATCAACTGTTCCAGTTCCTGAGTCTCTGATTCTCTGATTTGGATTTGATCAAACTGGAACAGAGCCGCCACTATATCACGATCTGCATATCTCTGAAGAAATGACATACCTCTGTGCTCTTACTCAGCATATCCAAAGTATCCGCCTCGGTCATCTGAGGTCTGAATAGCGTCTGAAAGACCTCAATTGACCGATGGCGAATATAGTACTTTGCGGCTATCCTTCCGACGTCCTTGATAATAAATGTTTTGGCGTCAAGGTCAGAGTCAATCATGGACAGCTTTGCCAGTATGCGTGCTGATGACTCGATCAACTCTGTCCGCCGGTGAAGAAGCTGGGAATCGTCGATCGACGTTTCTCGTGAGATTCCTTCCCCGGCGTTAGTCGTATTACTCGATTCTCTAGAGTTGCCCTTACCGTATCGCATAGGATTCTTGCGCATTCGGACGAAAAGATATGTATATCCAAGCCAACGCACGCCTTCTGCGACGCTGGCCACAGTCCCGAGGGCAATCTCCGCATTCAATGCGTCCACCATGCCTAATTGGAATCTGCCAAATTTGAGAATCCGGCTCGAGAATAAAGGGGACCCCGACTAACTGTGATTCAATCGGGTTCTGAGATTTCTCGTCAGGATACTCGTTGACAATTGTACTGGGTTGCTTACCTGCGAAGCAACAGCGTCAAGGTAATGCGTAAGTTTGTCCTCCGTCGTACAGATATATCCTTCACCACTACTTTCCAGCCCTGGGCGTCCAGCACGACCGAAAACCTGTAGGACATCCAGAATAGAAAGATCCACGAATGAACCCTTCCCGCTGTCATATATTTGCGTGCCTTTGATGACAACTATAGAACTTTGTGGGTGTCATCCAATGACTTTGATTCACTACACACCTGCATGCGCAGGTAGGTTAACTCCCCATGCCAAGGTGGCAGTACAGCATAAAACCTTGCATAGTATCAATCCATGTTGGAATAGTTACCGATTACCCGCACCTTGATTGCTCTGTCTTGAAACATTCTTTCCATTAAGTTACGGTCAGATCGCAACATCCCAGCGTGGTGGATACCGAAGCCGTCATCAAAAAGTTGCTTCATCTCCTTGTTGCGTGACTCGCCAATGTTCCTGCGGAAGATGCCCCACCGTGGGTGGTCTTGACAACTATAATCATCTAGCGTACCCTCTGCGGCAGCAGCGTCTCTGAGAGCGCGCGCTGCGTTGACGGTTTCTTTGCGTGCATGAACAAACACCATGACCTGGTGACCTTGACGAACCAGTTCTGATACCTTCTCAAACGTGACGCGGTCAAGATTCTTTTTTGATTGCGGGCTTCCGGGTTTGCCTCTAATGCCAATGAAGTGCTGCTCTAATGGAACCGGTCTGAAGGACGAGTCGAAATAGAACAGACCAATGTGTCGAGAGACACTAATTAAATCCAAGTCAAACAATGACACATTTTATCTTTAAATATCACTGACCTTAGGAAATCAGCAACATCGATGTAATTTGGAAGAGTAGCACTCAAACCCACAATCCGGATGACAGATTGACTGGATTCTACCTGGTCAAGTTCTAAAGTCTGTTATAGAACTCATCGACCTGTCACTCACCTGGCGCAGAGTTCGAGCGACAATGGTCTCGATCACAGCACCTCGTTCTTCGTTGAGAAGATGGACTTCGTCTATAATGAGAAGTTTCAATTTCTGCAACGATTGCTCAATTGTGCCGGTTCGCTAAGATGACTCCAAAAGAGATACGTACAGATGCGAGTTCGCCCTCGCCTGTTGGCTTCCGAGTGACCACATCCCATTTCTCGGGCGTGGTAACGATAATCTGAGTCTCCGCGATCTCGGCCTTTGTGAGCTGCATGTCACCTAGACAGGCAGATTAATCTGTTTTGCAAGGTCCAGAAAGTATATAGAAGGTACTAACCGGTTAATTCTCTGACTAGTATTGACAACCATCTTAGGCGTTTTCCAAGTTTCTGGACAATCTCTGAAGCCAATGCCTTCATCGGGGCTCTACGCTCCTGCTATAAGTGTAGTTAGGGTGAAGAAACTATTTGGACCCACACGTATATAATCTTAAAGTTGTCACGATTTATGGCCGTTCGCAGAGGTGATCCCGGAGCAATAATCGACCTATGCTGATCCAAGACGCGCAGGATGGCCAACATAGCAACATCAGTTTTACCCTTATTTACACAAGTCATTGTCTTGCAAGGTATTTGATCAATAGGCCGCTTACAGCACCAGTAGGAGCTGTAGGACATCAATCAAAGACTCAGACAATCAGTAGGACTCGAACGCTCACCGCAAACGAGCATGTTTTCGTTGGAACGGTAAGCAGTGGGATAGACAATAGATTGTATTCTATTCAGAGATGTGTATCCCTGGCGAATTCGGATCTGAGCTAGCTTTGAATTGGACAATGAAGTCGCTTACCGGAAATGATCCTCGAGCTAGTTCATCGAGTTCAGATACGAGTATAAGACGTTCAAATTCTCGCGGCGGAACCGTTTTAGCGGGAGGTATGACCACTTCTTCATAATCCTGAAGAAAATATGAGACGGGCTGCGAAAAATGAACTCCAAAGAAGCGACCTCATAATCATGCCTTGTAGTCCCGATCGGTAGCATATACTTGCTTCCGTACTGTGATAGAATATTTCCCCCACCAACGTTAGACCAGGAAGTATAGACATGGGGCAAAACTTCGGGAGCTTCTTGCTGATGAATGTTAGCATATATATGGCCAATACGTTGAAGAACGAAACACACTGCTGTTCTAGTGAATAGAGGACGAGAAGAATTCGCCTTCAACGTCTCATTGACACGGCGCCGAGCGTCTTCCGGCGCAAGACTAACCGGGACTCTCGCTGACAAGTACCACTGAGCAATATGACATGACAAAAAAGGTATACTTACTGGACGACTGAAAAATGGTGTCATTCTCCTCGTGCTTTTTTCTCGAGTCCAAGTGAAGAGAGAGCTGTAGAATATATAATCCACGAGTATGGCAACATAGAAACAAATGTGCTCACTTCTTTTGCGACAGAACGGCGCGATCCTAGCAAGTCCATGACCAATTCGATTTGATCAAAGCCCACGAGCTCAGCAACCTCACTCGAGATCTCATCGTTCGTGCGTGAGCTGGAGAGGAGACACACCAGGACTTGTAGTGAGTGTTCAGAGCTGTGTTTACTAGTTTACCTGGTGATTCAACCACTCGAGAGGCTGCTCGAGAAGAGGACACACTTTAGTATTTTTTGACAGACGGTCCCGACAGCGGGTGGTTCAATGTCCCCGGCGAAGAGGTCCAGAACGGTAGACCA
>JBBPQT010000302.1:0-18745 GCA_038092715.1 Boletus smithii | reverse complement strand
AACAAGGAGAGTATGACAAGTGTATCGACACGTGCGACAAGGCAGTCGATGAAGGACGAAGCGTAAGCACCCGTTATTCTCACCCTCGAGGATTGCAGAGTTCGTTGTGCTGATGCACGTTACAGTACCGCGTGGATTACAAGCTTCTCGCAAAAGCTCTCGGACGTATCGGCTCGGCTTATTCGCAAAAGGACGACCTTGCCTCTGCCAAAAAGTACTTTCAAAAGTCGCTTGCCGAGCACCGTGATGCTGCCATCCTCGCCAAGCTCCAGGCCACCGAAAAGGCGATCGCGGAAGTAGAACGCCAGGCTTTCATTGACCCAGTCAAGTCTGCTGCTACTCGCGAGGAAGGAAACGTCGCATTCAAAGCGGGTGACTTTGCAGGCGCTGTCAAGCTTTACACGGAGAGCGTCAAGCGCGACCCTTTGGATGCTCGAGGATACAACAACCGCGCTGCAGCATACATGAAGCTCATGGCATTCGCTGAAGCGCTCAAGGACGCCAACGAGGCCATCAAGGTCGATCCTTCCTTTGGTATGTGAACCTCTGTCATGCAACAGGACGCAACTTGACAGACTCTACACCCTAGTCAAAGGCTACATTCGTAAAGCCTCGATTTTACATTTGATGCGCGAGCATAGCAAGGCACTCGAAGCCCTACAAGCTGCATCGTCAGCCGATACTGCCAACGCACACACGGCTGAGATCCAGGCTCAGGAGACGAAGACGCAGCAAGCACTCTTTAGTCAGCGTGCAGTGGAAACCGAGGAGCAGACGCTCGAGCGAGCGATGAAAGACCCAGAAGTCGCCGTATGTTTTTGTTGGCATGTCCGTGATGATTTGAAGACTCATTGAGTTTTACGCAGGGAATCATGAGTGACCCCGTAATGCAGCAGATCTTGCAACAAGCACAGTCCAACCCTGGTGCGTTGCAGGACCACATGAAGAATCCCATCATACGTGACAAGATCGTCAAACTCGTTAATGCTGGCATCATCAGGACCCGGTGAGATGCGAAGTACAATTTCTTTGGATAAAAGACGGTCGATTTCTTGGCATGTACGCTTATGGTACCATTGTGCTTGTAAAGATAATACAGAACTTTCATTTCCTTGTGCTTATCGTGTTTCCCGGCAGCTTTTATCCAGAATGGAACCCGGCGTTCTCCCAAGAGCGATCTAATACCCCACCATCTCCTTCTCCAAGCACAGATATCACGTCCTGGACACGCTGCTTCCACTCTTCGTTTTCCCCAAGACCTTGCTTGTCCACATCATACCATATCCGCGCGTTTTCATGCACGTCCTTGAGCGAGCTAAGCCCCACGACGGTTGGGATTCCCACCTCTCTCGCCTTTTGAAAGGCATATTGCAAAGCGAGCTCGGGCAAACCACTTTCGCCGCCAGGCTTCTGGGACACTCGAACAGCTTTCTTGGCGGCTTCCTTGATGTCCTCCGACGCCGGGTGCCAAGCGGGTAGGTTGGGGGTGAGAAGTGCCATGCTCAACGGGGACGCAGTGAGGACTTGCTTGACGCCAGCGCGTTGCTCAAACGCCGTCTTGAAAGCCAACAGCGTGCGGTTCTGGAGGTTGAGATGGCAATACGACAGAACGACGTCCAACGATTTGTACGGCGCCGTGTGTTTGACCAGAATCGCGAGCCGTAGCAGAGTAGACAAGGGATAACCTAGAGTGATTTGATTTTCTCCTGTTGAACATCCACGACGGTGCAGCTCGATGGTGAAGACGCACCACTGATGCCCACTCGTTTGACGACGCCTTCATCTTGTAGTCTTCTCAGCTCCGCAACGGCAACGAGAACCTGCCGATCGCCATCCCCGTATACGACCGCCTCTTGTCCCTCTCCCAGCCCATACGCATCCGCCTCGGCGCCCAATGCAGCACGATGATCGCCCGACGTCCTCGGTGCCTTGGATTCAGCAATGTACTCGACGTCGTGCACGTACACGGTATCGAGGTACGTCGTATGCAACCGCCCAAGACTGCGCGCAACGCTGGTGCGGACGCCTTGAGGGGTATAGTCGAACCCGTTCCGCGTGTTTCCGAACCTTCCACACTTTGTAAACTGGATGTATGTATATTAGCCAATAATTAATGCCGCCCGGCTTTATAATAGGTCGGATCAAAAAGAGGCGGACGCACTATCTGATAGGATGACCGAGGGAACTCGTTCTCGAGCGCCCTCAGGGCGTTCCCCAATACGATCTCGGATGGGCCATAGTACGGGGACGTATCAAAGGCTCGGATGCCATACCTGTGCCCACGTTGGATCTACACGACCGCGCCGATCACGAGAATGCATGTGTAGACGCACCTCAGCGCGAGCCTCGTCGTCCTGAGAGGCGTGACACCCCGAATGTGATCATCGTCGTTGTAAAAGGCCGAGAACGAGGCTGCGCCAAATACGACAGCGGGCACTTTGGGAACCGCGGCATCGCCAGGCCCGAAGTGGGTCGTCTGAAGCGGAGGCGTCAGTCCATGGACGATACGAGGAGTCGGGTGTGCTAATTTACAATACGCTTCGCATCGTCCGCCTTGTCAATGTCCTCGTCGGGGATGTCTGCTAGCCGAGGAAGAGGAAAGGTTGGCTGTGGTGCATCAAGTCGTTCAACCATTATCCTAGATCTGCTAGATCTGGGCGACAACAATGAGAGGGTTAGTGGTCAATGGTTATACGCTTTATCTCCATCGATGGGTATGAGTGTGGGATCACATGGGACAAAAAAGCCACATGTTCTCACTGTCCAAATAGCAGAGAAATTTCAAAAAAAGAATGCAATTGGCACTTGTATCGCACAAACAAAAGCATGTGGCCAAAAAATAATAATCGATTGCAACTTTTTTGGCTTCTATAGCTTGTCTCGCGTCCAGCTACGGCATCAGGGCGAATCAACAACTGCCAGTTCAAGACGAGGTAGGACGACAGACCTCTTGGAGAACCTGCCAGAAGGGTCCATCAACTTGGTGTTTTCGTCGGGCTTGACATCATTCCAAGGGTTAGGGTTGCTCCTTGACCAGACCACTTTTACGCCCATGGTCAGGTCCAGAACAGAGTGTGGAGGTAGAGCTTACCCGAAGGTCCTTGTGCAAGACGTGCCAGATACCAGGTAGCGCCACCGACAGCCAAGCCGATGACTGCATAACTACGTTGACATTAGTGCGTTAAACTTGGTCAAAAGTCGAAACGTGCATACAGTGGGATGGCCTAGAGAAAGGAAGAGGTTAGATGATTCCAAGACTAGGAGAGTAAGAGAGCCAACTATACCTCGACGGCGTACCAGTTTCGCATGAATTGCCTTACACCTTTGTTAGCCATGTTGGATGGTCAATGTAATCGTCTTTGAAGTAAACGGTCAGGTTGAAGCCTTTGTCGAGCTCTCACGGTCATCCACCCAGCCGAAACCCTCCGATCCGACAGCTCACACAAAATCTCATTTCAAGAAGCATAGACATGGATTTATCAACAAAGTTGGATGAACAAAGTGTCCTGTAACGTTTTGTTTTTTGTTGAAACGTGGATGGTATAAAAATACAGCGACAACAATGCTGGCACATCATGATGTGGCATTCCCAAACGGAAACGGAGGGTTGGGGAAGACAAGAAATATATGACGAGCAGCAAGGGGAGGTCAAGCAAGAAAGGGGAGAGGCATAGAGACATAGGTTGTGAGAGGTCCAAGAAAAGGGCATGCTCTGAATGGACAGCAAGGTGCTGCAGAAACATTGCGCAACACGTCACAAGTAAACATCGCCCGCGCTGCAACCCTTGCAAGCGCTCACCATGGAACAGGGTGTCATCCCGTTTTTCTTTTCCAAACCGAATCTGTTTCTCAGCTTCTCCAACTGCCTAGCCTTCGAGACGAACCTCCGCTGGCCTGGGCGAGTTGCATCACTGTCAACACCTGACAGCGAGTCGGTAGAGTCCACTGCTTCCACACTCGGACCGCTCGAGCTGCTGGGAACAATATACGATGCAACCGCGGCCGCACCTGGCGTCCACGAATATGAGATGAAATGAGATAGTTTCTGAAAGGGTAATCGTGCCGCAAGCGGATTGGACATAATAGAAGGTAATGATGAGGTGTCTTGAGCATAAAAATATTCACAAATGCTTGATGATGATGGGTCGGGATTATTGGAGCCATTCACTTTCGACGTGGCGCCGCCACTTTGCGAGGAGCTGGGGCATCTGAGAGCGGACATAGGATCGTTGGCTGTGAAGCGCAAGAGATGAATGAGTTGAGCGTACTCATAAATAATTTGGAATGGGGTTTAAATGTCGAACCATTTTGGGGGCTTGACTGACTTTGCTTCGATGAGATGACCGACGTCTGCGCTTTTGTAGGCGTAGGGTAGAACTTGGGCGAGGTCACCGGCTGAGGGATTGACGATGGCGTTTTCTTCGCAGGAGGCATAGAGTAAGCCATTGGCGCTGTAAAGCGGCGAGGCACATTCTTAGATGGCGTGAATGTAATTGATGGTGTCTTGGGAGAGATGGACCGCAGCGAAATTGCCCGAGGAATCGAAGACGGGGGACTGTCGATCCTGCTACTCAGGCGGGAAGGTGGCGAAGTGCGTGGGGGGGAGGTCACACGTTCGACGGGTCTGGATTGAGCTTTGAGAGGAAACACAAAAGTCAAGATGCTCTCGTCCTCATCATCTTCAACCGGCTCTGGAATGGAAACAGGTTTACTGGATACGGAGTTCTCCGCACGAGGGCGTACAGCGGGTGTTGTCATGCAAGTTTCCAGAGGGGGTGTGATCCGGATCTCGGGAGGTGGAGTTACACAGAGATCTGGAGGCGTCACACAGATGATAGGTGGGGGGTTGAAGGTGAATCGTATACCACCTTCAACCGCCTCGCCAACCAATTCATCATCTTCGGCACCAGCAACGCCATCCTCTTCGTCGTCTTCGGGCACAACATCAGGATTCCTAGATGACGTAGACTCGACCACGACACCAACATCAGAGGGAAGGACAAAAGGTGGCAACTCGTCGTCTGACATGGATCGAAACGCGGATGAGAACGCGCTCTGGTTCATTTCCTTGGAACGAGGTGGGCTCCCACCAATATCTTCCAAACATCCAAAGAAGCGGTCAACGTCGTCGTCTCGCTTGATGGGAGTGGCAGTCTTTCCTCTGGGGAAGGTCCAGGTCTTGGAGAGGGACGCACGGGATTCATGAATCGACTGGGCGGGTAAAGAAGGGGAGACTGAACGGTGAAGGGTCTCCGCTGCATATGCCCCGGATTTGATATCAAGCTCGTCTGCCGAGCCAATGGAGGAGCCACCGGGACTGGAGAAACTGAGATCGGAATCTTCCTCGTCTTCATATCCAGCCAGGCCGTTATCTTCGTCAGAAAATTCGGCTTCCTCTTCTTCGACTACATCCAAAGTGAACTCGGCCTTCGTGAAACTGTCGTCCAATGATTCAACGTCGGTAGTGGAGCTTTCAGAGTCGATAGACTGGAATCCAAGTCCATGGGGACGCATACCAACTGGCTTTGCAGGCAAAAGCGGCCGTCTGGAAGACCCATTGACAGTGTGAGGAAGCTTTGGCGTGTTCAGGAGGCCCGCATCGTCCAGGAGTTTTTCGAGTTCTTTGCGGCGCGCACGCTCCTGCTCAAGGGCACCACGGAGACGTGTACACTCGTCGACGGCTGCGTCCGCATCCTTGAGGCGAGCATTGAGCTTCATGATTTCGTCCTTCATTCCATCACGCTCGTGCATGAGAACCGCATTTTCGGCCATGGACTGGGAGAGTGCAGAAGCATTGGCTTCCACTGACTTTTCCAAGCCAGATTTTTCCATTTCCAACAAGCCTAGGCGACTGCGAGCAACCCAAGCCTCTCTCCTTTCTGCCTCGATCCGCTTGGCAAGCATACCAGCATGCTTATCGGCATCTGCCACACGCTGTCTCCAACCATCAACATCCCGCTTTAGCTCATCGCGTTCAGCTTTCAGATCTGAGATGAGCTGGAGCATCTCGTCACTAGGCTCGGAAGATGGTGCGGAAGCGTCCGAGGCGAATGAAAGGTGACGTGACTGAGAAGCACGGTTTCTCAGGGTGCGCTCCAATTCAGTGATGCGAGAGAGGAGCACATGGTGGGATCGAAATAAAAAATGCTGGTCTGCGACAGAGAGGGGCTGTTGGATGTTGGAATCTTGATCACTTGCACATGAGAACCTACGCTCGGTTGGTGTCATCTCGGGAGTCGGTAGAGGGAACATGTCTCGAGGGGTCGGTTCCGTAGAACGCTTGTAAGAAATGCTACTACGCCTCTTTTTGTCAAGGTCGCAGGAAGCGAACATATTATCGCTAAAGGTATATGAGAAGCGCCTCGAGGAAGGCATCTGGCATACGGAAATGGGGGTGTTGCTGGGTGGAAGATTGACACTTGATGAGAGGGCATCATCAAAAGTGGCTGCGACACAAGGCTTTCGGACATTTGGACAGATGGGTGGAGTGAGAGTGGGGGTGGGGAGGTTGCCTGTGACCGAACCCACGATGCAACCCTGTACGAGTGACAAAGGCCGCAGGTTGAGACTAGCGGGACGGTGTCGAGGAGTGATCTTTGCAGGGGTGCCCATGACCATCTTGAGAGTTTCTTTGCGTTCCTCGATCGGGTCAGTGATATCCTCGTCGTCGGCTTCTTCTTCTTCCTCCTCGACGAGAGTACCAAGCTGGTCCTTTGAAGCAGATGTGGACGCGAACATCTTTCCGAATGAATCGCGCTTGCCAGCGAAGCTACTGGTCCCATTGAGACCAGAACCTGGTGGAAACGAAGGTTTGGTGGCTAGAATGAAAATGAACGGTGTTGGGAAACACAGTCAGGAGGCGGTACTCACGAAACTCGAATGGCTTGGTAATATCGGGAGAGGTGATGTCCGGAATCTCGACTTTGGAAAAGGCAAGGTCTGGCTTGCCCTCGAGGGCCCAGAGAGCTCGGCGACGGATGGAATCCTTGTCACCCAAATTGATGTTGTCAGCTGAGTGCGCAGATGGAAGCTCTGGGAGGGAGACGCCCATCAGTTCGGCCGACTCGCGGCGGGTTGAGACGGATGACCGACGGTGGTGGTGGGAAGTGGGGCGCTTAGGAGGGAGAGACACGCTGGGGTTCAAAGGGGGGGAATCAGGAGCAGAAGGGGGGGGAGAAGGAGCAGAGGAAGAAAGAGAGATGGAGTTGTTGCGCGAGCGAGATCGTCGGTGTGAATGCCTAGAAAATGTATGAATGCTCTGGGGGGGAGCGCCGCCGCCCATCTTGAACGAGTGAAACTGCGGGCAAGGTTAGGAAGGGTGAACTGGGGTACGAGAAAGAAGTACTCTTTGCCTGGCTGCCATGTCGGAATCAGAGTCCATGATGAAAGAAAGAAAAAAAGAGCGTGGGCTATGGAAGAAAGAGCAGTTGGAACAACTTGGGAGGGCCGACGAGGAGAACAGTCAATGAAACTCCGACTTAGCGAACCATTATGCAAAAAGTCGCCAAGCTCGGTCCTGATCACACCCTCTTCCTCCTCTGCGATGTCCAGACGCGTTTCAGTAAGCACTCGACCCTCCCCCTCATATGGGTAACTATATCGATCTATCCAGGATCAGCCATCTACGCCTTCGACGAGCTCGTCTTGACCTGCAACAAGATGATCAAGGTCGCAACGGTTCGCATGCTCCCCTTGCGTCTTCCTCCATTTATCCCCGCATCGCCATCAGGTCCTTGGCATACCCGTCATCGTGACCGAGCAGAACCCCAAAGGTGATGCCTACCCCTACGCACCGCTCCATCCACCTCATCTTGCTTGCAGCTCTCGGAGCTACTACCCCCGAAATCGACTTGCCGGCGCTTGCTGACTTGCACGTTGCGACGATCGAAAAGTCCCTCTTCTCCATGATGGTCCCTGAGGTCAGGACGCTCTTACGAGAGCGTCCACATGTCACATCCGTCGTCCTCTTTGGCATCGAGGTCAGCCTGACCAAGCCAACCTTTCTCTTTCGCTGACGTCAATCCAGTCGCACGTGTGCGTCCTTCAAACCGCGCTCGATTTGGTCCAATGCGGTTATGACGTCCATGTCCTCGCGGACGGCGTGTCCAGTTGTAACAAGGAAGAGGTTCCCATCGCGCTCGCGTACATTCGCCAAGTCGGCGGATATGTCACCACGAGCGAGAGCGCTGCCTTTCAACTTCAGCGTCAGAAACGTTTCTTCAAGTCTGGTCCTCCTTGCTAATGTGACTTGTAGGAGAGTCTGGGACTCCACGGTTCAAGGCATTCTCTGCCGTGATCAAGGAAGAAAAAGAGAACACGGTAAAGACGTCTCAGACACTGCTGCAGTATCGTAGTCCGTTGTAGTCCATACCATGTACAATCTTATCGTGGCCGTGGGAAGCTGCGCTTTGAAAGGACTCAAAGGACGCGCCATCTCCGAATCTACTTACCTCTGCACCATGTTCGGCAGTCTCTTCCGTCTCGCCGTCGACGCTCTCCTCGTCAGCGCATTCCTTGCTGGCATCAAGCGCTCGACCGGCCTCACGTACGTCCTTCCTAGCCACTTCTTCCGCCATACTCACCATGACGCCCTCAGTCCTGCGCTATCCCAGGTACCCAACAAGGACGTTCGCCGTGAGTAGCCTCTTCCATTCACTACTCAGCCCCGTCTGATCACACCACAGAATTACTGCGGACATATCTCGAGTTTGGTACGCCTCGAGCTCCATACCCTTGGTCTTGGTCATCTAACAGAGGAAACAGGAGAGTATGCATTCGACTTTGCCGTAGTCATCTTCGGAGTACTCCCGCTTGTCATACGTCAGATTGCTGTGCTAATCCCTCTCGCAGCGTTCCGCCTCCTTCGAACGCAAGCAGTAAACTCTTTTTGTTCTGCTACTTTGTCTCTTCACTCGTTCCGTACCCCATTATAAGGACACGACCATCCTTGTATTATGTCTGACTCTGGCATACATGGCAAGGAGCGACTGCGACGTGTGTTGGACTGGTTCATCCAAGAAAGTTGAATACAAAAAAGTGGAGCACGATAGAACCCAGTGCGAAATCAGCAAAGGCCCTATGTGTGCGCATTGACGAGCATGACGGGCATGAACAAGGGGGAGAACAGACCTCTCGGGTGACACGTCTTTGAACTCTGAGCGGTTTTCGGGGTTGACTTGTGCCCGGAGCGAAGCGGTGAGGACAAACTGTCCAATCGAGCTCGCGAATCTACGCTCCCAGTGAGCCAGAGGATGCAACCCAACGACGGTGAACGACATACCCAGCTAAAAAGGCATTGAAAGGAAAGTTGGTGACGAGAACGCAGTATACGAATTGGAACACGCCGGAAAGAACGATGAACGCCAGGAATGCGTCTATGAACTTGAGCCGGTCTGGGGTTTGGTGCAAATACGACTTCCACAGCGCGGTCACCGCATGCGGTACGCTAGAGAGGGTCGTTTGCGAGGATGCCATGCTGCGCGTGTACGTGGAACTGGTCAAGAGCAATCGTAATCCGAAAACGGAAGTCCAGGCTTGCTACCAAGTCGCGTTCAAAAAATTCACGACTCTTTTCCTTCTCCTAGTCATGAACACCGCTGGACTCCGTCTTGCCTCCTCGTCGCGCTCCACTGCGTTCGCAGCCTCAAAAACGTGTCAAACGACATGGGCACCGCGGCGGCGTGTGCATACGCGCAAGGAGCTACCGTACAAGATTGAAGACGGTCTTGGAAACTTCATGTCTCCCCGAACCCTCCAGATGGTCGCAGTCGAGTACCAACAAGGTCTACTCGACCGTCTGAACGAAGAATGTCGCGGTAAGCCCCGTCACACAACGCGCGCGACCTTGACTCGAACGCTCGGAATGCAGACGTCGAGGACAAACGGAAGACGGTCGCCCAGCTCGTTCTCGACACCGCTCGATCGCAAGACAGGGCTATCATGTTCAGATATGCTAGTCACGCCCTCAACAACAGCTTCTTCCTCAACTCCTTGGTAGTTTCCATCCATCGTGTTTCCCCCCTCTTGCTGAAACGATTTTCCTAGCGACCCCCATCAGAGGACATGGGCGAAAAGCTCATCGACTCGAGCTTCTTTGGTACTGCCATTCAGAAACAATTCGGTGGCTTCAATTCACTGCGCTCCCTGTTCTCAGCCGCTGCCAATGGCATGGCAGGCTCGGGATACGTCTGGTTCGTCACGGACGCCAAGCGGAACCTCGCTTTCGTACCCACGTTTGCATCGGGCACTCTTCTCATTCGTTCAGGCGCTGGGACGGTCGAGCCGATCACAGCTCCCGTGCTCGGAGAGCAGCCGGACCCACTAACGCAACCGGCTCAGAGTCCCACAAGTTCGACTCGGGTACCGTCCTCGGAAGCAAGCAACGCATCCTCACCGTTCTCTGGCACCTCTCACATCCCACCACAGCTAGATCCCTCGGCTCCGACACGGACGTTCCATACTTCTGTGCTGTCCCGTGACAACTACAAAACGCGCGCACGCTCCTTTTACGACCCCACCGCTACGTCCTTTTCCCCCCACGGCCCACAGGATTCGGGGGATCTCACCACTCTTGGGGAGTATATCTATCCCCTGTTTTGCATCAGCATACATGAACACTGTTGGCTCCTCGATCACGGAATTTGGGGCAAGGAGAAGTATCTCAAGGAGTTTTGGACAGTTGTAGACTGGAATCAAGTCGTCAAAAGATTCGAAACCTTTACCACAACGGCGATTTGAGTAGGTGGTTGGGAGTTGCAGGGGTTGATTATCCACGACTAGCATCATAATTCACTGCTCACCTGAAATTCGTTTAAAGTACATATACCGCCTTTAAAACGGTTTCACTCTGTTGTTGCCAAGTGCTACGAACAGATTTGTTCCGCCACGAACGTACATAATGGGTGAATGGGACCGCAACCAAGAGGATAGGCGATGTGCTACCACCTCCATTCAATGGAACCACAACTCACTGTCCGCACGCCCTTGTACATCTTGTATGTCTCACCCGAAAGCCGAACCTGGTCAACCTTGAGAGACGAGAAACTGTACGAAGGAACCTCAAAGTGGATCTGAAACGCATGTGCCGGACGCGGAATCTTCGTCCTGGGAAGAACACAATCAAAACGTTCATCAGATAAGGACAGCGAAAAAAAAACGTACTTGGAAGTCCAAGAACCGCGAAGCACCCAACTACCAGACGAGTGCATGTTTGGAATGTCCCAACGAAGTATCTTGGAAATCGTCGAAGATTGGATTGCGCCCATGATCGTAAAAAAAGAAACGGACGCACTTGTTTTCGTGGTTCAAACGCCCACGAACCTTCGATACCTCCTACGGATCCGACTCCAGAGCCGGCACTCGAGATGGTACATTGTGCCCCCGTGGTGCCTTCACCGAGGTAAAGTTCTATTCGAACGTTTTCCATAATCTTCGTTGTCCTCGAGCTAAAGGTGACGGTGAAATTGCCTAAAAGTAGTCAAATCGCATCATTCTCCAGAACGACGACATGAAGATGGTGAGCGCACCCCCAAATTCCCCCACGGTGATATTTGGTTTCAAAGCAAGTGGTACTGACACATTTCCAACTAGTGCACCGTGCGGTAATGCATATTGATATTCCGCGAGAACGAATTTACCATCAGGTGGGATAAAAGACAGTGTCTTTTCGCGCGCCCATCGTTGGAGCCTTGCGCCCCTTTGTCAAGACATGGTATGGACCACAGAACCGACAATACTTGCCGTACGCAGGGATGAAAAGCACACTCCATCATGACATTTGGATTCGAAAAGCTCATAAGCAAGTCCGGCATGCCTGTCATCACCCTGGTTGTCAGTGTTGGAAACGGAGACGTTTGCGTGCCTACCGGTCAACTTGGCATTGCTTCCAATCTTGCCGTACACGTTGCTTGTGAGTGTAGCCCCATTACTGATGATATTAGGATTATTCCCAATCAGTTGGTCAACCATGACTCACCGTCCGACGATGGCTCTCATTTCCTCAGTGACGTCGAATAGGATTTCGTTGTGATTGTGTCGAACACCGAGTTTTCGCCATGGTATAGGTGATGCAAAGGCGCCAGACGGCGCACTGGATGCAATGGAGGCTGGAAGGCAAAAGACACGTGGATCAGCGATTATTGAGTTTCGAAGACGTTTCCGCACACCTCCAGGACGACTTGGGCCGGACGGCGTGGCTGTTGGGAGCGAAGCCAAAAGTTTCGAGAGGAGGGAAGGTGGGAGAACGATATCACGTAGTGCATTTGGAGATGTTGTGAGAGGATATCCAGAAGAATCCAACGTTTCTTCGAGGAGCTATCCGAGTTAGACCGGAAGCGACGACAGTGAATGCAAGAGTCATACCTGATATACGACATCGAAATTGTCTCTAAGGGTGGCCGTACTCACCGTACCGAAATAATCGTGCAGGATATCGCTAAATGCTTGCAAGAATGCAAATGCAATCAGAGGATCGGCTACAATGCAGAGGAATCTCATGAAGAGAAATGCGCATATTGCAGGTCCCTCACCATCACTGGAGACACTCGCAACTAACCGCAGCTCTCCCATTTCGACGTGACAACATGCGCTTCCACCTGAGAGATCACCAATCCCCGGGGGCACGTAGATGACAGGATCCACACTGTCAGTGCGAGAAGCTTTGGTGAGTTCGTTATTTAACGTGTCGATGTGGAGCAGTGGGTACGCTGGGGGAAAGGACGTGTACCCAGACTGAATGACGGGTCGTCTGCATAATAGTGCTGAGTGATCTGTAGAGAGTCGCACCACCTCAAGACACGTACCCTAACGAGTCGAGAATGATCAAGCCGTCAATGGCCATATTCTCTAACGTCAAGATTGTACTGCTTAGATATTGGGTGAGAGGGAGGGAACTTGAATCAGTCGAGCAGGTAAGTAGATGGAGTGGGGCATTAACTTGACATGCAATATAAATACGTGACAAATCTAAAACTCTAAAGTTCATCATAAACTGATAAGACAAACATGTAACTTGACAAAAATACGTTGGTCCCACACAAGTCACTCTAGACGTACTTGCCAAAGAAAGGTATCAACGACTGAGCGAGGGTATAGCTGAAGACCAGCTTCGGACCAACGACGAGAAGCTACGTAGCGGGTCAACCAGACGAATGTCATACCACCACATGCGACTTGACGTACCTTTGGTGTCAAACCCTTGAAGAACGCTGTGATCCCTTCGTTGCGAACCAGGTCCCTTACGACCGTCAACCCAGGCACCTTTTGCTCGAAGTTGGCGTTTTGGATGCGCGTCTTGACAGTATCGAGCGGTGCAGCGACCGTGATGGAGGCGACAGCACCCGCGATGGAGGCGACGAAGTTTTGCGTCCAAGTAGCCTGGGAATAATCTGTCACGCCGAGCACGTACTCCTTCGTGGCAGCCGATCCGCCGAAAAGCTGCAGAAAGAGTAAGTGAAGAGTCGAGTGAAGATGAAGGGACATACCGCGAACGAGCCGGGGGCATTGCGGGCCATTGTCCAGCCCCAGCCACGGTAGAGGGTGGTACCCTCCTCCAAGAATATCCGAAGGACACCGCGCCCACGGAATGCTTCCGGATTTACTTGGCGTTTGATTTTGAGTACATCGAGAGGGAGGAGGACCTAAGTATCGAAGGAAATAATAGGATGAGAACGCATACAGTCTGCAAGAAATCATCAATGCATACCACTTCGCCTATGCCTGTCAAGCTGCAGAGGACGTTATGCACTTGGCAAAGAATGAAACTAACACAACGACGAACCTTCCGGCGCTGGCCTGCATCATCAACTTTCCCTTCCGCTCGCCAAAGGTACTCGTGAAATGATCCTTGTAATTCCGCGAGATGATGTCGTTAAACCATGGCTGCCCACCGAACTTGTATATCCGTTGGGAGACCTTGTATCCTGCTGCATACCCCAGGCCAGGGAACAGGGAGAAAAATTTGCGACCGATAGAGGCTGTGGTGTAATCACGGAAGATGATGTTGTTGAGTGCTGAGAACGAGACCTGGGCGACCACAGTAGAATGAACTGATTCAGAGGGATGGATAACAGGGAGGAATGGTGTTCACCTTTCCCTTGTTGCTCATTAGCCGCTTAGCAACTGTGTCCACTGGGTGGAATACCAAGAGCTCGGCAACCCCTGCATGCTCGGTCAGGCGTTACACGTCCATACGGTCACTGCAGGCACCTTACCAGAAGCACCTGAGCCAAGGACACGCGCCGTGCCCGACTCTTTACCCTTGCCAGAATGCGAAGGAGACATTGCTCACTAGGACAACGAGGGAGGGACAGGAAATGGGACGAAGCGCAAGAGGCGTACTTTTCAATTTCGTAGATGCTGTCAATGAGGCTGCTCGAAAATTCTACAGGAGTTATGTAAAACTGGTGTACCCGTTTTCGGAAGGTCTCGCGTTCTTATGCCACTGGCTGCGTCGTTTCTGCACCAATGAATGATTATGAACACGACTTGCCTTGCAGTACCAACGCCAAAGACACGGTTCATGGACATAGCAAGGATTGGCCTCGTGAGATTCCGATGGTAGCCGATGGTAGGGACCACTACTCCAACTATCACAGATGATTCCAAACGCTGATTTACCGATACAGCATAGATAACTGTGCCAAAGTAGTTGATTACCTAAAAAGAGCGCCCTATATCTGGACTGCCCCGGGATCCGTAAAGTACCACTGCTCTCTCTCTCTCTCCTCCACAGATTTCGCCACGCTAGCCATGGCCCACACATCTGCATTTTATTCACAATCCCAACAGGACGTTCTCAACACCCTTCATGCCCAGTTCACTGTATCGGCGGACTCCCTCCTCAACCTCACTACAACCTTCCTACGCGAGGCAGCCGGAGGACTCGCTAGCTATGGTCACTCCATGGCAATGATGTATGTGCTCCTCATTGCTGCAGATCAAACTTTTATCAACAACTCTCAGTCCGACGTTCGTCAAGCAAGTCCCAGATGGTTCAGAGACTGGGTATGTCTCGCTTATCTTCCCTATGCCGTACTCATCCGGTCCAACAGCACCTTTCTGGCCCTCGATCTGGGCGGTACTAATCTGTAGGTTGATACCCAATCTTTCCAAAAGTCCTGCTACATGACAAACCCAGTCGTGTGTGCGAGGTAACTTTGCATGGGAACAAAACTTTCACCCTCCGTCAGCAGAAATACAAGGTCTCTGAGACATTAAAGACGGGAGAGGTGACCACACTTTTTGGTATGGACATCTGACATTTGATACTACAACCTGTGATGAGTCGCTTCAAGATTATCTCGCCGACTCTGTCGATGCCTTCCTCACCGACTCTGGCTCACCCTCCAGTGCTATCCCACCCTCACTTGCTCCCAACGGATTACACGACGCCGTCCTTGAAGATAACTCCGATCTGTCACACATTCCTCTCGCCCTTACATTTTCATTCCCCGTAGAACAGACTGCTCTCGATTCTGGCACCCTCCTCACTTGGACAAAAGGTTTCTCAGCCAAAAATGCCATCGGAAAGGACATCGTCAAGCTCCTTCAGGATGCGTTTGACAGGAAACATATTCATGTCAGATGTGTTGCACTCGTGAACGATGTCAGTCCGCATATTCAACTCTCCCTCATTGTGACCGTCTTGACTGAAATCACCATGTTTACAGACTGTTGGTGCCCTCCTGTCACGGGCGTACACTTCAGGAGGGTGCATCCTTGGTGCTATTTTTGGTACCGGCACGAACGGCGCGTACCTGGAGGAGGTTGCCAATATCACAAAGCTCGGAAATGTGCCAGCTGCCGCAGAGGGCGGTTATATGATCGTCAACACAGAATGGGGAGGTTTCAACAATACGGTACGTTCCCCCCTCTATTTTATGCCACCTCATTGACTGTTCAATGCATTAGCGGACTGCCCTCCCGTCGACACCATATGATAACAAGCTTGATCGTGAATCTATTAATCCTCGCTTCCAAGCATTCGAGAAATTCATCTCTGGAATGTATCTCGGAGAAGTCGCACGAAACGTCATTCTTAGCCTTATAGATGCTTCTCCAAAATCGCTGCTTTTCGGAGGACGTTCCACCCCATCCCTGAATAAACAATGGGGGCTTGATACAGCGGTGTTGAGTGAAATCGAGGAGGCTTGGCAGGGAATTGGGAGGTTTGCCTCTGGGAAAACTAGCAACGCAGAGGTTTCTGCCGGTGAAAAGTTGGACCACGTCCGGAATGTTATTGTTCAACACCTCGGTTTCACCGATGCCTCCGAGGTCTCGCTAGCGGATGCAGATATTGTCCGGCAAATCTGCGGGCTCGTGGTCACACGGGCAGCGTGTCTAAGCGCATGTGCCATAGCTGCAGTCTTAGTGCAGACCGGCCGTGCCCGCTGCGCCGGGAGCGACGCACTGGCTTCTGCTCCCTTGCGGGATGAGGGAAAGAGAATTGGCGTCGGCGTAGATGGAAGGTTCGTCCGTTGCAATTCCTCTGACTTGACCACGTCCGAGGCTGATTGACTGCTTCTACTAAGTTTGGTCGAGTTCTATCCTCGCTTTGAGTCTACAATGCGGGAATCATTACGTGGACTGGTCGGTTCGGAGGTTGAGAGCCGTGTAGACATCGGCTTGGCAAAGGATGGCAGTGGTGCTGGAGGTAGGTCGCACTCTCAGACTTTGGGCTCATCTGATGATTGCTCCCCTTGCAGCCGCCTTGTGTGCACTGGTTGCACAGAAGCAAAACGTGGCCAAGCAGGTACAAGGTGTATACAGCCACGACCCAGTAAACGTTGGACCACCTCAGATCCGATCCGTAGAAAACTACGCCTATCTCATTTCGTTATCGTGATGTCATGCAATTGAAAGCAAGAACAATAAGCGTGTTTGGCCGAAATGTATGTATGTATGTAGTATGTACGTATTAACGACGACGGTATATTTCGTTTGTGTTTCTCGGATTGAATTATGTAGATGCGGCCGTGTAGACTATCTATCATATGTCTTGAGCTTACTCGAGGTGGTTCGCAATGAGAACCAATCTGCTTGGAGATTGCACGGAAACCCTCGGACGCCAAACGTGTGACTTGTATAAGCTTTCCACGCCGTGTTCACGTTTCCAACTCCATTTCTCGAGAGGTACTATCATCGTGATCATCAGCGTCATCCTCATCATTTACATCATCGACATCTTTCAGAAACGAGCGTTACCGACGACGACAAAACCTGTGTACCAACCAACCCTAAGCTGTATGGGTATTATACTGCTGATCGTATCGTACATATGTACACGTCTTTTTCATGTGTCAAATCTCGTATAGAATCCAAGGGCATGCAAACGGATAGCATGGCAGTGGGGAAAGCGAAAGATGAACATATGGGTCACACGCAAGTGTCGTCCTCTGCATCATCTATATACTGAGTGAGAGCGCGTGGAATGAGTCATGCTAGGCATAGTTTCAGCACTCCATGCAAAGCACGAGTAACAACACAATAGTGCGTATAGCGGAGGCGATTGTGCGTGATGGCGGTGAGGGGCGAAATTACAGGCATGAGGTGAGGCCAGCACGAAGATAATATTTTTCGTGTGTAGACATCTCAGCTGGTGAGTGTAATATAGCGTTCCTAGGTGGATCAGTCAACATCAGCAATTTGTTTACAAGCAAGCGACTTACCGACAATGATGCATGGGACGAGCATATAGGCAATTCAACGTTGAATTGCTACGAGCGACTTAGTACCCGTAGGACGCTCGCGCGGTGGTCGCGCCGCCAGCACCACCACCTTTGGAAGCCATATTGATGCTCATGCTGACAGGCTGTCCGTTGGACGCCACCCCATTCACGGCGTTGGGTGGTACAACGCCGGGACCCACTGTTGGTCCTCCTGGTCCGATAACAGTGTTGCCAACGAGTGTTGAGAGTCGTGAGATTTCTTCTCGCGAAGACACAAGCGCAGACGTGAGCCGCTCATTTTCTGTGGTCAGATATTCGACTTTGGCCTGGAGGGAAGCTAGCCATGCTTTTTTCCGTTGGCGACATTTGAGTGCAGCTGGACGGATATCAAAACGCTATACAATGAAGATGTTTGAAATTTCGGACCTTGTCTGTTGCGTTCCAGGAAATTTTTGCGTTTCTCTTCCTCAGTCTCTGGCTTTTTCGGTTGTTTAGTCTTGGCACCGCCAGTCTGGTGCTGATGTGGTTGAATGAAGTCGTCTTCGTCTTCCTCGTCTTCCTCGTCTTCTTCCGAGTCTCGACCCATGCCAGTGCTGACGCTATTCACGGTGTTGGCGCGGGTACGTTTCGTCTGAGTGGTCTGGGAGGGTGGGGCTCGAGCAGTAGGGGAGGGAGGGCTGCCTGTGTCATATGACTTGCGTTTCGTCCCTCTACGGCCATTGGCAGGCACAGCTGCTGCGCCGTTAGCACGTGCCTGCGCTTCCTCACGCTTCGTGAGTTCTTGGTGGGCTTGAGATAGCAAGTACAACCCATTTGCGGCAGTACTTGCTGGATTGTTAGCGGTGATGTAAGCAGCGTCATTATCCTGATTCGCGGTGACTGAGGTGGAGAGATGGGAGCTCGTGGCAGGGGCATGTGTAGCGGCTGTGTATTGGTTGGAGGAGTTTCCAAGTACGCCGTTTATTGCCGAGAGGGTGTTTGGGGTGATGGTCGCGTTTGCAGAGCTAGAACTGTTGTTGTTCATGAGGGCAAGGAAGGCATTGACCTTGTGCTGATGTGACGCGACCACCGGGGAAGTA
>JBBPQT010000301.1:0-18786 GCA_038092715.1 Boletus smithii | reverse complement strand
GGCCAAGATCTCTACCACTCTCATCACAGGGGGACAACCTCTGGCACGGAACGCACCAGCCCTTCGCTCGGTTGCATCTTGCAATACCCGGGCGAGGTCTTCGTCAGCGAAAAGGCCATCAGGACCTCGTTGCAGTCTAATGCCACACTGAATCACGAAACTAGAAATCATAAGTGGATCGCAAGAACACACTTTTCGAATGTCCAGGTCTTGACATCACCAGGCGGTACATTTTTTTCTCGAATCACCTGTCTAAACTCCTTTGTAGTCACCTGCGTGATAATCCATCAAGTTTGTAATACGGGAGATGAGAAAAGAGTATACCGTTCTGGGATTTCTACCCTCAAAGAGTTTTTCAAACACTCCATTCAGCCACACCTCATCCTGTTGACAGATGGAAGCGTGCCAATGATAAAGTAAGTTAAACTCGATGGAAACAGCGTTTCCTTGTCCCCGAGGAGACACGCAATGATCGGAATCGCGAAATGACTGTTGGTCGAACCCATCATCATCATCATCATCATCATCTACCCCCAACATCTGAATAACAAACTTACTGCAAGTGGGTCAAGGCGCCAGGTCAGGCCGTCCCTCACAAGTCCCAAAATGGCGCCGACGTAATCTGCAAGAATAATCTGCATGAAAAACGCGGTATTGACCATCCTTGCTCTGTGGTAAATTTCATCATCTTGCACAAGTAGAGAGGCCCTCTCGTCGGGCTGCGGCGAGGTAAACGTGCCGCGTTCGTTGAGGTCCAGAATCTTCTGCGCAATATACTATCACGGCATGAGCGCGGATAGACGCCAAAAAATAGAGTGATAGACGTACGTTGTGATGACGGCTAAAGAGCACAGCAAGCGCGCAAACGGAGGGTGGCATGAAAAGTAGACGGCTATCCGCGAAAGCATCATTCCAGATCTTCCCGGAACCATCTTTTTTCCGCATGTTCTCTACCTGCTCCACACTACTCCCGTAGATAATGCTCAGGTCAAGATAGCTACTTGCATCATTGATCGTCCAGTCCAACCTATTCGTGTTGAAGATGCTGTGAATGATGAGATCTGCGAATGCGAAAAACAAACTCGACAAGCCACCAGGGTGCGAGATGAAGTTGTCTCTCCGACATAGGAGACGGTCGAACACCAAGCCTGGGTCGGGAAGAGATGGTAATGTATGGATATGAGTAGAAGCCACAGATCGTGCGTAAGGTTGTCCGGCTTGTCCGAGGGAGGGGAAAAGGACGTTGTAGTTGGATCCATCTGCACTGCGGAACGCGTAAGAGACAGTCTGTTCCTCTACGATCGTTGAGGCGGCGTTGCGGAAGGTGGAAAGGAATCCAGTGGGAGGATGGGGTAGGTCTTTGTATACTATGACGGATGTATGAATATCACAAAGGATCATAGAACTGGCGACCTACATAAACTGATGGCATGCTGTTGCGCTGTTTTGGCAAATGCTGATTCGTCAGGAAGGCGCGCCATCATCATCAAGGCTTTCTCGAGCTAGACCCCGCTATGAGTTCAGCGAATACAACGTTATATGAATCACTTGCAAGAAACTCTCTGTCGTTGATTGTGCCATGGAGGTTGTCTATAGCGTCTGCGAACGCAGGCTACGCAGCATATGGGAAGAGTGTGAATAATATGTGCGGAAACGGCGCAAAGGCTCACCAAGTCGTCAACAGTGAGAGGCGGACCACGAAGAGCGATTTGCTGGAGATCACGCATACTCCTGCCAGAGAGATGTGCGACCGAAGGGGCATTACTGATGCTGGATTGCACTCGAGAGAGTACCAGCTGCAGCATACTCTGCATCATTGTCCCGCCTCCGCTAAAACCATTGGATTGTGTTTGCTGCATCGATAGTGGTTCGTGGTGGAGATCAGCTTGCACTGAGAGCGGTCTTGAAGAAGTTGAACACCGATGTTGAACCGTCAAAAAAGTGATAATGGCTGAGAACACGCTGCGATAGGAAGAAGGGAAAGAAAAGGGTGGAGGTAAGAAAGCCGGCGGGACAGCTTAAGTACGCACTGGTGAAGGACAGAAAACTCAACGCCGAAGGTTGGTGTTGGGATCCTAAGAGAGGCGCAACTGTCACGTCGCTCGCACTTAAGCTCGCTTAGTTATGGGACAAACTGAATACCAAGGTTGAACCTGGCAATAAATGCATACCACTGCAATGAATTGGCATTCTGGAATCAGCATGAGTGTGCCAAACAGGTTCGGGTCACTTCAGCGTTCAACGTCAGGTGGCAAGAGCGATGTTGCACCCAAAGCCGAAATAGTAATCGTTTCCCAATGGTCACAGGGTGACCAAGTTTCCGAGTAGGGATTCATCAGTGATAGGCTGTTGACAGCCTACACTGTTACGAGCACCTGTTTAGCAGATGCACTATGAGGTAAGCTTCAAAGTATCTCGTTTCAGTTCGTTCGATTCCCCGACCAGTCACATTTGTTTTCATGCGTGTCTCCAGCCAAACGGATTCTCAGAGCACTGCCCGATTGACCGTTATTGTTGGGGCATCTCTACAGACATGTTCGTCAGTCATAATCGCACTTGCATCAAGTGTATGAATGATCAACTAAATTTCTCGTCTAGGAATGGTTGCGATGGGAGAGGCAGGATCTGGCCAACAGAAGACAAGATACTATCACAGGGACAGATCCCGTCCAAAGTAGCAAGTGACCACAGTAATTAGAATACGTACAATGTCCCATGATAGTCGTCAGGAATAGTGAGATGGTTGGAAATCCTACATGACCACACAACACGAATTTTGCTGCAGGACACATGTCAACCGAAGATTAATCACGATGGATGCCAAGGCACAAACCTTCTTCGCTGTCTTATAGAACATCTTGGTCTGCGAGGACAGTGCATTGGAGCGCTCAACCAAGTTGTCTAGCTTCTCACCCCGTTGGAGGACAGACTCGATCGTCTTGTGCTGAAAGACTGGTGTCAGTTAACTCGGGATTGAGATTAACCATTCTGAGCGTACCAGCACTATCTTTGTCTCGTCCAATTCTTGTTGCACTCTCATAATGGTATCCGCTTGGCGTGGGTCCTGATACTTGGTGAGGTATGTCTGGATGTCGGGGAACGAAATTGCCGAAGGGTTGGAGAAAGCAGATTGAGGGACTTTGGCGATAAATTCATCCAAAATCTTTGTCAAGAGAGAAAATGCAGGTCGAACGGGGTACTCCTGGTCGGTTATTATGATGGCTGTGATACAAAACATGGTACATAGCCAGTAGGTGAGTTAGGATGGGCGAGAAGTGGTAGCCAACCGACCTGCAAGTTGTTCTGCTCCACCACGGTTGAATACATGGGCTGTATAATTGTTCTCTTGCACACTCTGACGTTGACCCTGTGCTGTTCTGTCGACTACGGTCTTGCTGAAGAACGTCAGGAACTCATTGATGGAGCCTCTCTGGTAGAAAGAGAAGCTCGACACGTCTGAAGCAGTGCTCAGGACCGTGCTCGGTGAACCTGGGGGTGCAAGGGTGACAGAAATTGAGAAGATCTTCATAGTTGAGATGGTAGTCGGAGTTGAAGACAAGAGTTTTGTGAGGCGCAAGCTGCGTAATGTGACTGAAACAGCCAGATGCGTTCCAGTGACTGGGCATGTCTTTGCCTGCGGCTGGTCTCTGGATAACCTCCCTTTGGCTCGTCATATACGCCGTAAAATACGCCTCTAGACGACCAAAATCTTTACTACCGTTCTCACAAAACCGCAGACCCACCACCGAGGTCACCGTGAAGCATTTGAACATACGTCTCAAGACAGAGGCATTCAATGTCTTCCATGACAAGCTATCCGCCTGGCTGTCTCCAAATAGCTCTTGGATCTTGAGGCGGATCCTCTTAAAGTTGTATGATCTGGGTACCCTTGTTGGTGTCATCGGGATGTTGCTTGGGTTCTGCCTGCTGTTCCTCACGGCCGCCTCCTTGTCTTCGGAAATCCTGCACGCAAGACGGGACCACAGTACCAACACAGTCACGAAGCGGGGGCTAGACCACGTTGCTGATACCACTCCACCCATTGCACCTGCCTCAGACTTGCCGAGGATCAACCCAATTGTAAGCGTTCCGTTGAAGGTTTGAGATGGTCCAACAACGAGCACAGCTCAAATTCATTAGATACCAGGGTTGACTGTTCCCCTCAGCCATTTACCCTTGATTCTCGTGGCTTTGGCCATCAGCCAAATTGTCCACGAATCCGGGCATGCCATCGCCGCAGCACTGTAGGTAAATTGCCAATGTTGAGGATGTCAAGAAATTGACATCGCAGACAGCCACCGCATCCCAATGATTTCCTGTGGAATTGCCGTCACGTTCCTCGTGCCGTCCGCGTTCGTCACTCTCCCCGCTGCCCGGCTTGAGAAGCTGTCTCCTCGTGACCGCTTGCAAATCGTGTCTGGCGGGTGTTTCCACAACCTTGTGCTCTTGTGTTTGTTGTTCTCCGCAGCTTGGTCACGGGCAGGCTCCCTTCCCACTTGGATCCTCTTCCAGGATATTTCTGCTGAGGGAAGGCTCGTGGTTACCGTCGACTACGTCAGTGTACCCGCTTTCTTACATGTTAACGCACTGATTGGCTTCAGGATTCGCCATTGGCGACACACCTCCCTGTTGGTACTCTGATCACCAAGATAGATGATTCCCCGATGGGTTCTGTGTCGTTTGGCGATCCTTGGGATCACTATCTGCTTTCCCCTTCCTCGGGTTCTATGCAAGGTTGGTGTACCAGCAACGCCCTTCTAAACAAAGCCCTCGGTGAGTGTACCAAGCATGTTGTTGGGTTTGTTGATTTCTTATTCTCTATGAAAGCCCCAGCATGCACCAGTATTAATGGTTCATACTCCTGTTTTGTATCCAAGGTGGACGAAACCGTACAGTATGAAGTAGATCCTGTCCACATATTCACAGACAACTTGCCACGGTGCGACTCTTCCACAGAATGCTCGTCGGTTTCGTCCTGCGTGGTGCCTCGTCGTGATCAGCAACTTGTACGGATCTCAATCCTGAGGAACCATGCGGGTACAAGCGTAGAGGACATGGTCGTTTGGAAGGGCCCAAAAGACGAGATCTGGGAGCAAGGTACTTGAATGCCGCTGAGCTGTCACGAATACGTGAGATGACCACTCTTTTGCTTAGTTCAAGTTGGTAATTTGCGCTCCCGTCTTTCTCTCGTGCCATCCAAGCTTCCGGAACTCGCTTCTGCTTTCTTCGAGTGCGTGGGGCTGTTGGTGATTCTCTGCGCAAGATAATTGACAAGACTTCATGACAGATATATGAAGATCGCGAATCTTTCTCTCTATCTTGTCAATATGCTCCCAATCACGGCATTAGACGGATACCAATTACTGGTTGCATTACTGCAACTCTTCTACGGCCGGCTTAGTAATGACTTGGAGAGTACCGATCTTGAGGCTCTCAACAACACAACACGGTTAAGTCGGCAAGGGAGAGTGCAAAGAGCATGCCGGACATTCCTTAGTTTCTTCGCACTCCTCCTCGTAGCGTTGTGTGGACTCCTAGGTACCATAAGTTGGGCGAGGAAATGATATGACCGGGCTAATAGACAGAGCAATTATCACACCCGTTGTAAGACGCCGTGACCGCCGAGCGATGAGCGAGTCCTCGAAGCTTGACACCCTACGAACTATAAGTTGAACCAGTTCGTCTCCAAGTAACTTGACGGCGCTAGCCTATCGAATGCTACCTCATTCGATCAGATTTGAGGTGTTGGGGGTTAACGTTTAGCATGCAATAATATCCGGCTCGCCGTTTGACCTTCATTTCGCGATACCCGGCGTCCGCGATAGCGCCAAAAGCATCCAGGGAGCACGGCAATCTAACACACGAGGGAGGGTTACATTGCGAAATTTTAGTCGGGTCTCTGTTGCATGATGTGACTCGTGCATACGATGCATGGGCATACAAACATGATTTCTGTGCTATTGCACATCGAGGTCCTCCGCGCTCACCTCCCCACGAATTGCGAGAAAAAAAAGGACATCAAACGGCCGCATGATGGGTTTACTTCTTCTTTACTGGCTGGGACAAGTCCACAATATTCAAGCCTAGCCGAGTGCGGCATAATCGTCACCTGCAGTCCAGGGAATAGGACAAGCGCACGGAGGCGTACCTGGAGGAAGGCTCTGCTTGAGCTTCTCAGCCTTGTCTGGGTCGTCGAGGGAGAGGGTGTAAAGATATCTTGAACACCGGACTTTGAACTTGGTCTGAGCCTTGCCGGTGGGCGTTTTTGCGGCGACTTTCTTTATCCGGGCCTCTGTGAATGGGTAGAGGGAGAGATGTAGTGCGCGCAAGGGAAGCGTAGTAGGAATCGATGAGTGTCGCTCAAACCGTGGATGCATTCTTAACACTTACGCGTAGCATCCTTCCGCCGCGCAATCTCGATGAATTTTTTGATATCCCGGATTTCCTTAGGCTGGGTGCAACGTCAAGAAACACCAGATGAATTGTAGAGATAGGAATGCTGCGTACCATGGCAAACGAGGTTTTGATGTTTCCTTATGTCCTATCCTCGACAGTACCAGGAAATGCGTCCATCAAGTGGATGAGTGGCTGAACTCTAAACTACTAGTTTTGCGGGAGATCCCGGGACGAGTTCACACCACCACAGTTCTTGTCAGAAGCGCTCCAACAGGAGTCTTGAAAAAGGTATTAAGTATAAGTATCGTCGTTATAAGGGTAACCAGACAAATAAAGGGCAAAGGCTACAAGCTGATACAAGACCTAATAACTACATGTCGTGGCGGGTAAAAAGGCAATGTGGGGCGGTGTTATAAGAACATGGGGGTCGTAGATTTTAATATTCGTCATGACGGCTTGAGCGTGCGCGGGGAACCAACAGAGGAGGCGCCAGATGCGCTGGTTGTATCGCTGATCACAGAGGACGCTGGTCTGTTAATACGACTACGGAGCCGTTCTACTTCGCGCTCTAGGCTGAGGCATCATGAACATCAAGGATCAAATGGATGGGAGTTGACCTACGTCAAAGTGCTTTGCTTCGCTTCTGCAGCCTGTAACTCAAGCCGACGGTTGGCGCGGACCAATTCACTCTCAGAAGATTGCTATGCTTTCGCTCAGCGGGGGGAGACCAATGGAAACAGGGTCGACCAACCAATTTATCAAGGTTTTCACGTAGGGTTTGGATCCGGGTCTCAGAAAGTTTCCGGTCCTCTTCTAATTTCGAACGATGACGTTCACTCTCTTGGAGTTGTAGTTGCATATCCCTGACCGCTTTGTCGGAAGAACGGAGAGGTGTGCTGTGCCTTTTGTCGTTGAGCTGACTAGTAAGTTCCTCGACACGTGCTTGTAACTGGCGAATAGTCGCATTCGGCTGAGGCGTGCTAGTATACGATTTCGTTTCCAGGTCCACGACCCGGACATTGAGGTCCTTAACTTGCTTCTCCAACTGAGCCTGTGAGGAGTGTAAGCAAAAATTTGGGGAGTAAACAAAGGTTTACGTACATTTTTTCTGTCCAGTTCTGTATTCTCCATGCGAATTTTATCGAGCTCCAACTGGCTTTCTGCAGCATGTGATTCTGCAGCTTTCATGCGGCCGAAGGCCATAGAGACACGATCTTCTTGCTCTTCCAGAGAGCGCTCAAGATCCTGCTTCTCGAGCTGCAGTTTCTGTAATTCTCGGTCCGATGTTACCTTGCTGGCATCAATATGGTCAAGCTTGATGCCCTCTAGTTCCGCTTGTAGTGCACGCCTTGCTTTTTGGAGCATCGCACGGTCTGCTTCTGCATCGTTCAAAACGTTCCGTAGCTCACGGACTTGGGAGTGGAGAGAAACGATTTGTGCTTGTTGATCAGACTGCACCGCGGTAGAGGTTTCGTACGCCTTCGTCAAATCTGCGATCTTGGTGTCCAGGCGTTCTCTCTCTCTCTTCCATGCGCCACCATTGTAAACTTCCTCGTCGAAGCGTAACTGCAGTTCGTCATAGTCCGAATGGATCTTGCGGTTATCTTCACGAAGTCGGGTCATGGTGTCACGTTGGGATTGAAGTTCTGGAATATGATGAGAAACTGTCTGAGAAACGGCGAAGAAACTATACCTTCGCTGAGTTGTGCAAGCTCGGCTGGAAGTAGATGAGTATCCTCTCACAAGGTCACAAAAGGATGATTACCTTGGTACTTCTTTCGGGTCTGATCACTAGTAAAGTCACGCTCGGCAAGGTCCTTCTGGTGCTGGAGACGTTCGTCTTGAAGTTGTTGTGCTAGACGACGCCTATGAATACCAAGTTCGGAGGACTCCCGATCTTCTTCTTCAATCTGCTGTTCGAATTCCCGAAGTTTGTGTTCCGTGGTCTGTAGCCTCTCTTCGATCGCTTTTTTCTCTGCAACGAGGTCAAGATGTGTCCTTTCCAAGTCAGTGAATGCACGGCGGGCTATCCAGAGTCAGTTCGTGTGATAGAAAGAGTTGCCCTGCTCACCAAATGTCTCTGCCTGTTCTGTATTTGCCTGCGCAACCTCAGCATCTTGAAGTTTTGCGTTGTTTATCGTCGTCTTTTGCTTGTACGACTCAATTGCCTGTTGCAATTCTTCACATCTGGGTCAGCCAAGGTCGGTACTGTGATTGGCAACATCATTTACCTGATTGCATCGCGATCGCAGCGGCTGAGGTTATCTGGAGTTCTTGGAATTGTGTCTGAAGTTGCCTGTGTGCGTCTGCTTGAAGTGAGTATAACCTTATCGACGGAGGTAGAAAAACATACTAATCGCGTCGTTCTTGGAAGCAATCTCAGCGTCCAGCTTGTCATGGACACCAGCCAGTTCTTCCCGAGTCCGTCTCCGGACCTCTTCCAATTCGAGCTGTAAATTCCGTTTCTGAGCCAGCTGTGGAACACATCCTGTCATGAGTCCTGATTCTACAACACCTCAGAAACACGCACGAGAGGATCACGCGTTACTTCTAACTCATCCTTGACGCCATTAAGATCAGCTTGCAGGCGTCGATTGCAAGACTCCGCTGCTTCTCTTGCCCTCCGTTCGGATTCCAGAGCCGCCAGAGCCTTCAACGCCCTTTCCTCGTTCGCTCGAGCTGTCTTTTCAACCGTACGAAGTTCCACTTGTTCCATCTTGTTCTCGCGTACAAAGTCTTCGGCTTCACGGGTCAATGCCAACTTTGCCTTCTCCAGAGATCGAATGTATACTACGTTCTTCTGCAGTTCCTCTTGGGCGTCTTTGAGCTGCTGGTCGGTGACTTTCTTCGCTTTCTCGAGCACGTAGACGTGTTCAACAATCTTCTTGTCCTGTCTGGACTCCAGCTGTTTGATCTCCCATTCCTTGTTCTTGAGGTCGGTGAGAACCTTATTGAGGGCGGCGTCCATCTTGAAGAGACGGTCTTGGTCCAGAGCGAGCTCCCTCTTTTGGTTGGTTGCAACCTGGTGAAGCTGTTTGTACTTGGCCGATTCGGCTTCCAGCTGTTTACGAGCTTGCTCCAATTGGCGTTCAAAGGCGCGAGCTCCCCTCTCCAACTGTAAAACCGTGTCCTCGAGTTCGTGATATTTGCTTTGGAATGAGGTGAACTGTCGATCCAAAGACTGAAGCAGCTTAAGTCAGGCACGCGAAGATGTCTTGTCTATGGAATGAGATACTCTACCTCTTTGGCCTTCACAGCCTCCGCGAGCTGTGAGTCCGAGTTGATTTGCTTCGCACGGAGTGCTTGCAGCTCCGATTCCAATGTTCTCTTCGACTTCTCCATAGTTATCGCCACAACTTCAGCCTTGTTGAATTGTTCGTTGGCGGCCCTTTCGCGCTCAAGCAGCGACGTATGTGAATTCTCGAGCTGTGCATACTGACGGCTAACCCTATCAACTTCGAGTTTGAGTTTGCTCTCGTTGTCAAGAGCAGTCTTTCGGAACACGTTCAGCTGACCCTGAAGGTCTGCGACTTGGCGTCGCAGGTCAGCGAGTTCCTCGTCTTTGCTCTTCTCAACTTCACGTCGACGTGTCTCCTCCGTGGTCTTCGTTTCCATCACTGCACGTAGCTCGTCGAGCTCTTCCTGCAGTCTTGCTTTGGCAGTCGATGTGCGATCGGCGTCCACCCTGTAGTCATCCAACTCGGCATTTTGCTTTTCGGTCAAAGCACGGATTTCGATGATGTCCTTTTGAAGCTGTGTACGTTCTCGCTTCGATGCAGCGACTTCGGAGGCAAGACGAACGATGTCATCCTCTTTTTTCTGGAGCATTGTAGAATAATCGTTGGCGGTGCGGGTCAGCTCGGCCAGTTGGTCCTTGGTTTGTTGCGAACCCTTCTCGAGCAGGTTAACTTTGGCGTTCTGAAGTTCCCTAAGAAACGAATGAGTTTGATTCCGCGAGCATGGCATCTTCCGATACTCACGTCGTGCGCAACTCTGCAGCCAACTTCAACTGGAACTCATGGGTAGATGCCTCGGAACGTTCTTTAAGACGGGCAAAGTCTTCATCGCGCTGGGACACCAAGGTCGTGAAGTCCTCATTCAACTTCTGTAGTTCATCTCGCTCGTCTTGGAGCTGTCCCATGCTACTTTCCATTGTGGAGAGAAGGTCTGCAAATTCTGTTTCCTTTTTCTTCCACTCATTCTGCTGCCCCTCGAGCCGCACAAGGTGTTCGGCAGCTTGATCAAATGCTTGACGAAGATTCTCATGCTTCTCGTCAGTTTCCTTCTGTCGGAGTAGTGCCCGGTCCAGTTGCGAATCCAGAACATCAAGGTCGGCGTGTAGAGCAACGACCTCCTCTTCCAGCTCGCTCTCCCGCTGCTTACTCCGCTCGAGTAACAAGTCTTTGTCAAGCGTAAGCGCCCGCTCTGCCTCGAGTTCCTCGACGATCTTCAGTTTCTCTGCTTCCAATGACATTTTCATGTTTTCCAAGTTCTCTTTCTCGCGCTGGTCTCTCTCTGCCCGTTCTTTGATGAGTTGTAGCTCCACTTCTTTCCGCCGGAGTTCTTCGTCGTTGCGAGTAGCAGCTAGCAAGGGTCGGACCTATGGTTGCTTTGATGTCAGAAAGGAAAACTGGAAGAGAAGGCTTTCAAACCTTCGTGTAAAGTTGCCACCATGGCCAGTCCCTGAGCTCACCATACACCCGAGCGTTGCGCTGAATAGTCCGAATAGCGATAGCACGATTAAGAATCTTCTTCATCTGCCTTCGCGCCGAGAACTTCCGTGCCACGGCCTGCAGCCGCGAGAAAACGTCATATAGCAACGTATCTCTGCGCTCTTCAAGTTCGGCGAGCACGCCTGCTTTAAAGAAAATTTTCGACGTGCCAACGCGATAAAGCTCTTTGTCGAGCTCCAAGGCCTCCACCATGCGGAGACAAGCTTTCCGACCATCCATGTAACCGCGAGGGATAATTCCAGGAGTCATAATCTCATAGCGTTGGCGGAATTCGACAAAGGGAAGTCGATTTGGATAACCCAGCCTAGCGATCCGGATACCTTCCAACACACCATTGCAACGCAATTGGTCGAGGACAAGCGGTACATCAACACGTCCTGGTTTCTTGTTGATGTTAGGAACTATACACCGAACGAAATGTGGTTGAGTGGCGTGTAGTTGGGTCATCAGCAACGCTAACTGTTCTTTGTGCCTTTGAGCCACGGTGCGGAAAGCACCTTTCTTGACGCCGCGTTTCTTCCCCAAGGAGAACCCGATGCTTGAAGAGGGCAGATCGGAGAGTGAGCTTGCACAGTCTTGGAAAAGAGACGCGACGTAGGGTTGCGTGGATGCGGCAAGAACTCGAGTGAGGTTGTCATTCAGTGGGTCCTTATTCTTCTCCAGCCAACCATCGGTACGATACTCGACTTTCCCGGCGTAATGGGTGATGATGAAACCTTGCTCGAACTTGGGGAGATCATACTTGGTACGACCAGGGTGCGGTTGTTCTCCAGGAGCTAGATCTCCACTCCATAAATAATGCACTTTCTCCGTGAAAGTAAGATCCGTTGCCTTGGGCATGATGCACTCCTCATCCAAGCAGCTAAGGATACCGATGACGTTGCCACCTCCTTCAATGAGATCGATTGTCGGTTGTAAGTCAAGCTTGAAGTTCACGTAGTCCCACTCAATGCCCTCGCGAGAATACTCTTCCTGCTCGAGGACGAACATGTGATGGTTGAAAAACTGTTGGAGTTTCTCGTTGGTGAAGTTGATGAGGAGTTGTTCGTACGTGTTGACCTCGAAGATCTCGAATCCCGCGATATCCAGTACGCCGATGAATGTCGACTTGGGTGTTGGGCGATCGAGGGCACGATTGATACGGTCAACCAGCGCACCGAACGATTTCTCGTACAGTGTCTTCGAAAGAGCGGCGAGCTCATCCAAAGCCTGCTGACCGGTGCGTGCCTGTGCGACCCATTCCCGTCCAGCAAGCACCCTGGGGCGCAAGACAGCTTTCGTGAACTCGGCCAGCGGGATTCCCAAAAGGTGGCAAACACGCTCTGCTTGAGAGGGGTCGACCATAACGGCGTCGTTGGCACGCGTGGAGGTGATGGTAATGTTACCGATGTGAAGAACCGCTGCCACGATCCGAAATAGATCATACTGTTCAGTTTGAGAGAAGCCGACAATTTCGAAAGCATTCTTGGAGTTTGGTCAACGAACCATTTTTTGCGCAAGCAAGAAGGCCAACTTACGACGAGAGAATCCCAGTCATCCCGATCGTTGACACCATCAATCTCCCTCCTGCTCCGGTTCAAGAATTCATAGTCCTCAATGTTCCCATCCAGCAACAGTGAATCTGGAAAACAATAAACAATATGAAGACAATATGAAACATTAACCTGCCTACCCTTCAGAGAGCCGCTGGTGGACATTAACTGGTAGAACACATGGAAATTTCGTTCTGCAGGACTCCGCACAACCACTCGACTCTTCTCCAGTAAGTACCAGTCAATGTTGGCCCCAGAAATACTCCCGTCGGGGGCGAAACTAATCCGGATGAATTTGCCGAAACGACTCGAGTTGTTGTTCCGTTGGGTTTGTGCATTCCCGAAGGCCTCGAGTATAGGATTGGCTTGAATGATTTGTCGCTCCAATAGACCGAGTCGTTCTTTGGCAGTCATGGTACTCCCGGATCCGGTTATTGATATACTCTTTCTGCTTCTAGGCAACCCGATTGATGGTATCGCTGAGTACGAGGAAGACATGGACGATGAGTGTGTGTGCGATGTGTTGGGAAGGTGGGCATCAGTTGCTATGGCCGAAAGGTATTGTATGACTTTCTTCGTGCTTTCCGTCTTACCAGCTCCTGATTCGCCACTGGACGAATAATTCATCAGTTAGTATGTCATGGTTAATGGCACAAATTCAACGAACGTGATGAGGATACTCTGGTTCTCACGTTCTTCTTGCATATTGATCCATGCACGTTCTGTAACTGCAAAGATATGTGGCGGGTTTTCATCTCGTCGTTTATTGCGATATTGTTGAATGATGGCGTCGGTATAGAGTGGCAAGTTCTGGTAAGGATTAATGGCGACCAAGAATAACCCAGAATATGTCTGTGGCGAGTGTTAGTTTGGTACCGATAGGACAAACGCGCCACGAATGTCCAGGAGCGATGCTGTACGTCTCCAGGAATACACGACCTGAAAGTGGGGAGCAGACTCACGTAGATTGCTCCAGACCCATACCTTAGACGGAGATTGTGAACAACGCTGGCTTCGTTCAGAAATGTGAGGTCTGCGATGTCATCCACACGGTCGAACTTTGGAGGATTCATCTTGGATAAAGCATAGAGCGGAACTCGACGGAACTGACGGAACGTGAGGAGGGTGCCAAGGCGAATATGAGAACGTCTACCTCTCCGCCCGAGGACATAATGATTTCAGCGGTCTCTTGGTCCTCTTGATGAACCCAGCCAGCAAGGTAGCCCTCCTTCTCGTCCGGTACCCACACCCATTTCTTCTCGTTGAATTCAGCTTGAAGGGCGGCGGCACGGGCAGCTTCTGCACCGAGAGAGTTCCGTAATCCATTCATGATTGATATCGCGGTCTACGGTCGGGAAACGCGCGTTTGAGATGACGAGACAGTGTGAAACCGACGACTGGATTCCTGGGTATGGGTGGGTATTATGATTAACAGTCGTCGTATAGGGTATCAGCGTTAGAAATGTAGATCAAGCGTCGCTGTCGTGATTGAATGGGTGGAGTATTGAGGCGAGCACCGACAAGCTGTTGGTAGAGAATCAAAAGCCGAGCTGGTGTCGGGGTTCAACTTGGGAGATATGGGCCAGCGGCTTGTTCAACCAACTGCCTTTCCTAATCTGCCCCGTTTTGGCAATATATAACTTAGTAAGTCCTAGTACAAGTTATCCGGTTCTTTGACAAGGCAATTTCGGACTTGTTGAAGTATTTGAACCAGGCCACACCTTGAATCGGCAGCTACAACAAAATACATCATACATAGCCGCTGTAGCCTGCTGGGTGAGTATGGCTTGGCAGCATTCATCACAGCGGCTATCCTCTATGTTGAGGTTCAATATATTTTGGCGCTTTTCTTGGACTATCAAAGCCATACCGGCCAAGTAGTAAGTCAGCCAGTGGCTCTTCGGCGTGGTTAGCAATTCTGCTGATCGGCGTACCTCTTAGACTCAGGCTGGACCGTCAACATCATCAACGGGTACACAAAGTTGAGTTTGATGATATAATACTCCATCAACAAAGGACCGCATCGTCCTTCCAGGACCTTCCTTCGCTTCATCATTGTTAGGACTGATATCCATGTATTGAGTCATCTCACAGTAGGGAATATTTTGACAAATCGTGTAACGATAAATCATCCGTTTCTTTGTGCAAGCCCCTGATTCTCCCAGAATACGTTCTCCACGAGGATGCTGTCGCTGGCGCTCGTCTCTTACATAGCCGCTCGCCACCACACCTTTTTGGGCCCTCGCTTCTGCCATCTGCCAAGTTTATACCTCCCGGGAATACCTGTCATTCCTCTTCCAGTGGTCACTCCGACCCGACGAATCGGTTGGAAAGGCAGCAACTCGCCTCAGGAAGAGGAAAAAGCTTGAGCCTTTTCGACGTATGTCCGTGTCACTCGCAGTCCACTGGTAAGAATGCTCGGCATAGGATGACGAGATGGCATATTTTCTGCATACCCATGGAGAGACAGACTAGACGGGGTTACTGCGAGGTGATATTGTGCAGCTGCTCGTTTATCTGACTGGCCGGTCTTTTGTGCTACAAGGTTCCACACCTAACAGCGAAACAAAAATGAATTGATTCAAGTCCCGGTCTTATCGATGTGAACGGCATAAGTTGGACAACGACGCGACGGTAATACCGAGATCCTCTGTTTTTGTGACCGTTCAGATCTCAGACTTGATGCATTGAGTCATGGAGATGGGAAAGAGCCCCCTCACATGACGTTGTAGTATGTACTTGTATTCCGATCTAGGCTGGACGGTGCCGGTGAGAGTCCATCAAGTTGTTCAAGTTGTTCCGAGTGGGCCCACAACTTGAAACTTTGATACGCGTCGCCGCCAAGGTCGGGGTGCACTTTTGTTTCCGTTTCAGTCAGGACAATGCATTGAGTGATTGACGGTCTCCACGAAGACATGCCACGCTTCGTGCGACCTCAGAGTCGCCCACTGGTGTCTCATTAGCTTGGTCAGAACGTCACTACTAGACGGCAGCAAGTTAACGGCGGCTGTAGGCGTCTCGAACGCAGCCTCAGCACTTCGCAGCGCACTCTGAAACCGTGAAGCAGAAGTCATGCTCGGGTCCCGTCAGGATGAGCTAGTAGGCGACCACAGGTGAGTTGTTCCCTCGTGGTTGGTCCCTACCCAGGGCGTGACGCTGGTTTACAGCATGCGGAGTTCGTGGCCGATTGTCCGTGCTACTAGCAGCCCTGGACTATCACGTCCAAGTCCGTTGTCAGTCCGTTGTCAGTCCGTTGTCAGCGGCCAGAGTTGCAAGTATGTAAAACTTCGGTATCTCGGCGCTTTTCCAGGTTTCTTTAGGGAACTTCTCGAGACGGCGCCAAAAGAAGCTAGTAACCCCGGCACAACTCGACCAACTTTATGCACACGCAGCGCGGCAACAGCCTTGCCAAAGCGTGTACAACACGTTTTTATAGGTGGACCCTCAATCAAAAACAAGATCAATTAGCTTGTTCGTTCATGATAAGAACCCCCTGACGTCGCGCGTCTACCGAGGTCTCTCTCCCATCAGTTGGTCTACTTCCTCAATTGCGCAGCCCTCTATCCCCCTTCCCTTTTATCATGGTTGATACAACTGATCTCTTTGTCCAATGGATCGACGTACCGGACGATCTGCCTGTTCTCCCACCAGTCGACGAAGACGTCTATGGTTATGGTTTGAAAGATATGTGAGTTACCGATCCACAAAAACCTAGTCGTGGCCTCACTTCAGTTTTAGCTCAAGTCTGGGGTACCAGGCCGATTTTCATATCGACGACCCAAGATATGAACCAAGCAGTAGCTTGTTACTTGGACCATGCCACACTGTTCCTCAAGGTGTGGACGTGTTCGATGCGATTACCCCGCATGCTGGACAAAGCGCGTTTCTTCCGACCTTTGGCGTGAGTATGGTTGCTTTTGAGTCGGTCTAGATGTTCATAATATGCACTAGTCCTCCCCGTCACATCTTTCCTATGCAAGCTTGTGCCCTCCAGCGCTTTCTGCAGACTCCTCCCCGATTAGCATCGCGTCGTCCACGCCGTGGCTCAGGACCCCCACAACTGATCCGTCACTTGCCAACGTTGTCAGCCTCACGCCGGTGGATGCCCTGTGGGACATCATAGAGACAGAAGAGACATGCTCGACGATTCACTTTGTAGATCAGTCGGGCAACAGTCTCGAAGACATCCCGTCACAAGACCAGGACGTGATGCCCGAGGATATTGCATGCACCCCTCAGCTCATCTCTGACACTTCCCTCCCTCTCCCCAATACGCCATTGTTCATGATATCTCCTCCGCATCATGTATCAGTTCCTCCCCAGGTTGAGACTGTACCACTTGGGCCAACCCATTGCCTGTCGCCGGCCCCCTCTTCGCTCCATATATCGCACTCTTTGTTCACGTTTTCGCCAGTGACCCGCCATCCCCACGAAACACCACTACCCAGATACTCTGCATCTCCGTCGTTGTCCCCGCTCAGCACTCTCAGCTTCTTTTCCAAATCGCCAAGTGCATCCACAAACCCTTTACCCCTCGTCAACTACTCTTCACTATCACCTGCACTTTCGCCCATGCCGCTGTCCGACAGCGACGAGAAAGTCGAAGTAACTGGTTCTGTTTCATCTATGTCCACAAGAGTGACTTCGGTCAAGTTGCGGGGGAAGCGCAGCGTGGGGACTCTCGGTGACGATGATCTTGCCTGTAAGATTTCCAGACGCTCAAAAGCCAAGAACGACGACGAATGGAACCCTGGGTCTGAGCGCGTCAAGCGCCCAAGGGTCGCAGCGTTTTCGCATCCCACCAGGCAGCCAGCTACATCGATTCCAAACTGTCCGCCGGACGAAAGCTCGATTTGCGAGACAAGTCAAGACTCGGAGGGGCATTCTGACGCTACCCATACGTGTTGCGAATTTTGCGGGCAGGGATTTACGCGCGCGTCGGATTACATCCGCCATATCGAAAACTCGGCGAATCATCCGGAAACGCGTAAAGTGTGGCCGTGCCCATACTGTGACAGTGCATTGGGACGGAAAGATGCCCTTGGGCGGCACATAAGGACTATACATCCTGGGCAACCAGTTTCCATCCCTGAAGGCATCTTAGGGAGTCGTTTACCCGGGAGTCAGAAGGAGCCATCTGTACAGCGGATGGGGCAGAGGAAAATGCCCTCGAGGCAGCTGAGGAAGGACGCTCGTAGGTACCGCTGACAACGCATTCGAAACTATCTGTATATCCAGCATTTTCTGGTTCTGTCAAATTTGTATAGCATTACCCTGTCCTGTATTATCTCTACCACCTTTTTGTCTAACAGTGAATGACAAAGATAAAGAAAAGAGCGATCATTGGCAATCCTTGACTGCCTACCATGCCAACTGATCAAACCATCTTTACACTTGACTGTTGTGCCTTCAGCCACGTTGCACCCCAGGATCGACCTAGACCTCTGTACTGCCTGTAGCTGATCAATACACGGAGGAACATCTTGACCTCATCTCCACTGTTGGAATGATGAAGTTTGGTCAGCCGGGCACCTGTGCCCTCGCCGCGTCCCCGATCCTGTGAATGCCCCCCCATTAGTACTAGTACCTAGAACTTGCTTTGTCCTACATAGGGTATTATTATGTACGCCCCAAATGGACATTAATTGGATACAAAAAAAAAAGTTTGGTCAGGAAATCTACCCAAGCATGGGGGTGGCTGGCACCAAAAGTCTCCCGGAACTCTGACAGAGTCTGCTTGGTGTCCCCCGAAGATTAGTTCTTCAGGAAAAAGCTGCTGAATAAAAGGGCTAGTGTTGGCCACGGAACAGGTTTGAATGGCGCTCTTGTGCAAGTCAGTTAATTTGGCAGCTAGAGTCCGACTTTAGCAAGTATGTGATATAGCAGGAATGTCGTTTACTGTCTTTTTCAGGCAACTTGACAAATGGGAAATTTTTGTAAAAACACAGTTCATCTCGGTCGACCTGTACCACCTCAACGCCCAACCGGAATTTAAAAAAAATGATGCTGTTTGACACCGACAGGTCCTAAGAACGCGTTCCGTGCTGACCGATCAACATATAATGATATTTTGAAAGTTCGGATTTTCGGGGTTTGGATGAGATCCCGAACACCGAAACACCGAA